>JAEAOA010001012.1:1557500-1660000 GCA_016746295.1 Potamilus streckersoni
AGCTCAGTAATGTTACATATAGTTGATGCTCTCTCCAGCCAGTGCTTCTGTGTTTTAAAACAACGAATCAAACCATGACCATTTTCAAAGTGTTTGAAATCGATGATATATTTTTTCTTGCCTTAACATTGTAGAGATAACATCAAAGATGACGTTTGAAGACGACAAGGAAGAAGTTGCAAGTAAAAAGCACAACGCCAACCCACTAAAGCTAACTGAGAGCAGTGGAATACTGTATCCATACTACTTTGGAGACGACCCCCATGTCAAACTTAAAAACATAAAGAACATCCAAAGCAAAACAGGAGACATCTTTCTTTGCTCGTACCCTAAATCAGGTAACAATAAATTTAATTTGATTTTGACAAAAATTTGAAGAGTTCAAACTGGCGCAGTAGTTAAATCTCAAAACAGGATTATGGTTGTATTATTGGCTCTAACTAAAGTGTCGAAGGACTCGTGGTATTAATTGAGTTCCCATAGTAAACTATGCAAACACCATAATAATAAAGTTTCGATAGCTTTAAATTTCGGAGTGCTCACGATCAAACGTATATTTATCAATATACATGCATCCTGAATGGCAGCTTATGTGAAGAAAAAAGAAGATGAGCCTCGGCATTTTTTGGACCTACTTGTGTTAGAATCATGTACTTTTAATTCCGCATCAACGAATCAGGTGCTAATTTTCAGTAACGAGTGTTCCAAACTCAGCACTGTGAAAGGGCTGAAATCCCATCAATAAAACAATGTCTCTATTTCTTCAGTTATAACTAGGATAAGCTCTTAAAAGATTCTTTTTACTAAAATCTAACTTTTATTATCAACCAATCCTGGCCAGCCGAACCCATACATACTCTATTTAATATTCACCCATATCCAGACTGGCTCCCATTTTTCCATACAATTAGTACTGTGTGTCCATCCATATTGTTACAAGCCAGGGGTCTTTTGCTTGACCGAGCGGTGTCAAAACCCTGGTGCGAATCCCTCTAAAAGTAAAAGGTTTACCCCATATTTCCAAAGGCTTCTATACAACTTCAGTTGTAAGTTGGAAAGCCCGAAGTGTCCATTCTATACATAAATTTAACTCTAATCAACGTAAGACCACATTATTTACAACTTGCCAATTAACCATCAACCGCACATCAGCATAGTTTTTCTACATAACTTTCTGATCCGTCAGTAGTTCACACCGTAGAAACTCTACAACTATCCCTAACCACATAGGGGACAATTTTAACTGAGCCACCTGAGGCTAGTCCATCTACCTTTGCAAGGCACATCACACCAGTAAAACTACGTCACATTTGCCACCATGGCGACCTAAACGATATCTGCCTTTTCCCTTCTCGTTTATTTCATTGTCTAATTTACCGGTTTCCTACCATAAATACTGCAACTGCAGTCACAACGCCAATGTACATATGTTTTATAAAGTACTACATCACTCCAGGCTCACTTATTGGGTCTGAATTCGCTACCATTGACCATGGCATCTTGGAAACTCAATAACACTTTCCGTGACGTTTGCTCCTAATAATTGACTAATTTTTTCGTGCTAAGGAATATTTCCCATTGCACCGAATTCCAATAATCAAACAAGTAATCACACAAACCTACAAATTGCTTAAACTGAATGCGCATCACCTTAATTTTATTACAATATGTTTGTCATTGAATTACAGACGCTAATCCGGCTTCATAGCCCTATCTTATATGTTTGTTATAGTCGTTTGAAATGAGCATTATGAATAGATTCTGTGTGTGTATTTAATGCAGGTAAGGTCAAAGCATTTGTGAAAAACCTTTAATCGTTGCCAAATTTCGATTCATGTTTATCAGTAACGTATAAGTAACGAAATATAATGTAATTATAGTATGTTTGTCTGCACTGTTCTATCTATCCTTTTCCATTGCTCGAAGACGATACTTTATTTTTATTGAATATAAAAGTCGCATGTTTCTATGTGAAAAGCTTTTTAACCAACTATTAGATATAAAAAATATTGTTCTCCCAACAATCTGTGATAAATTATTAGGTACATATATTGAATGCATGTATTTGAATCACAACTTTTATAAAATTATAATATACCTTCCTTTTATTCCTGGATAAGGTACAAAGCTGTGATACCTGTATTAGGTATAAAATTATGATATCTGTATTAGGCACACGCCTTTAGTACCTGTATAACTTAACTACCTTTGATTAACGTCTTAGGTACAATCTTGGGATACTTGTATTAAGTACAAACGTGTGAAGCATGTATTAGGAGCACACCATTTATGCCTACCCGTGATACCTGTATTAGACGTAAACCTGTATTAATTTGATTAGGCTCAAATCTGTGATACATGTATTAGGCATAAACCCATTATACATGTATTAGACATAAACCTGTTACATGTATTATGATAAGAATTTTATCATAATCTACTCATTTCTGGCTATGAGAAGGAATTATTTATGTCTTAAGAATTGTCTCGTCCCATGGTGTGTGTGTGTGTGAGTGTGTGTGTGTCTGTGTGTGTGAGAGAGAGAGAGAGAGAGAGAGAGAGAAGAAGAAGAAGAAGAAGAAGAAGAAGAAGAAGAAGAAGAAGAAGAAGAAGAAGAGGTTCGGACACTCTTAAAAAGGTGTAACGCATAATGGTATAGATACGGCTACACATCTTGGCAATGCGGAGATGTCGCTGCTGGACCCATGAAAATATCTATTTATGGCATATATATATATATATATATATATATATATATATATATATATATATATATATATATATATATATATATATGCAAAATTATTGTTATCTTACTACTCTATAGTAGAATGATTTCGTTTAAAATGTCTCCAATCATTTGGTAAATAGCATGTATTGTGGTAGACTTAATTTCAGCAGTCTCAAAGAAAGTACAATATACCATGCTGTTGCAGGAACACACTGGATTATGGAAATGGTGAATATGCTCGTTTCCGGATCAACAGAACATCCTCAAAAGTTTAATTTTCTGGATCCGATGATCATATGTGACCAAGTTTTGGACTCTGTTCCTTGTCCTAGGATATTCCAGTCCCATCTAAGATTCAACCAACTACCAGCTTCTTTTCTTAAACGGAAAGGGAAAATAATATACATTCTTAGAAATCCAAAGGATATTTCTGTTTCTCTATACCATTTTGTGCAGAAAGAGGGAAGAATAAAGTACACGGGGAAATGGGACGAATTTTTCCAATTATTTGTTAATGGAAAAGGTAAATATGGTAAATATTATAAATGCATATGATTTTTATTCTAAATGTTCATTGTTTGTGCATATATTACACTAGAGAGATGAAAAAGACTAGAACTACTTACAAAAAGCATTCACGTTCTTCAGTTTTATACAGCGAATCTTTTTCTCATATCTTTTCATTCAGTTTAAGTGAGACACTTATAAATTATACATTGTTTTGGTGAAAGTGCCTGTTTTATGCTGATATCAGATTTGTTACTTTGCATACGTCGTGATTTCAAAGTAAGAACAACATCAAAATAGACTCCCCATTTTCAATCGAAGAAATTTAAACAATTGTTTCACGAAAGGGTATTGATTGACCTTTTAATCAATGCATAATCTTCAGTTCAATCATTATTAAAAGATTCAATGACACACATATTTTGTAATCTTATCTATTTATATATCACCATACGTCATTTTTCTGAATATTTCAGTCGGTTATTCCTCGTGGTTTGACCATGTTGCATCCTGGGAACGTGAAAAGGAGAAGGGCAGGCATCCGATTCATTTTGTTTTTTATGAGGACTTAAAGGAGGTAATTGAATTTTTGCATGAACATTGTTTATTGCGAGCAAATAGAAAGAACGAAAAGCACATTGTTGTTGTTGTTGATGATGATGATGATGATGATGATGATGATGATGGTGGTCATGATGATGATGATATCAAGCAATACAATTTCAAAACAAAACAGATAGCAACAATGCAATAAGAAAACCAAGAAGCAAAATGAAACAAGTATAATATGATAGACACCCTCATTGATGACAGGAACACTTTAGTTAAGTTGAAGCATTTACACAAACAGTTTGTTAATTCGTCGGAAAGCTTAGTTTAATATTAATTATTTTAACTTTTATCGTTAACACTATTTATTGACATTTTCCTATAAGCATCTTTTAATCCTGTTTTTGATCGATCTGAGACATCGTGAGTAATGAATCATACGTACTTTTTTCATAACAATTTAGTGTTTTGGTGTACACTAACATAAACATAAACCGGCAAATTTAATGTTAATGAAAAATATTCTTTTGTTTTCTAGGATGCAGTGAGAGAACTGGATCGTATTAATAAATTTCTCTCGTTAAACCACCCGAATTCTTTCCTTCAGTCAGTAGCCGAGTGCAGTACATTCACAAAAATGAGAAAACAAAAATATTTATATCATCCCTTTCCAGCCGAAGTCATGGATGAAAACTATGTTGACTTTCTTTTCAGAAAAGGTAATTATTATAATATTGATATTGATTTTGAATAGATCTGATTTATACTTTAAATATTATGGCTCGAAGACCGATATTACTTGGTAATTTAGAGAATTGCTTTTACAATATTCCGGATATATGCAATTCATTTAACAGTGTATTACTGAGTAATTGCATTTTACTTCATGATGAATACTTTATTAAGCGGAGGAATAGGACATGAAGCATTTTAGTGCAGATACAAGAAACCAGAACTAAAAGAAAAATAAACTTACTTCCATGGAAGAAACTGGCATTTCCCGCTAAATCTCCGAATGTGACGTTTCTGCAGCAAAGCCTTCAAAGGCGACAATGACTTGACTTGCTATCGACAAACACATTTATGGTCATGTTATTGACGCTGCTAAACTTCATTGAACGTATTGCTTTAACAATTCTTGCGACGTCTGTTGCTTGAAATACGATTGGATATAAATAACATTCTTTTCAAGTGTAAAGCCTCAAGAAAATACTAGTTATATAAAGCTATCGTCGTCTTTAATCTGACTAGTACTCGTCTTATGTCACCCAGCGAAAAACGTACCCTGTCCTTGATTGATGGTGAAAGACAGTGATCATACACAGACTATTAAACAAAGTGGCATGTACACTGACATACATTTCATTTAAATAAAATCTCACTGGAAACAAATAAATAAATCCGATTGACTTCAGGATATATGTGGATTGCATGCGGCTTGGTATATATAAGAATTGTATGCACAAGAACATTGATTATAAAATTACCAGTTCACTAAATGGACTAACCGGATGTTCATTATAAGTTTAATACACTATATTATGTAATAACTATAATATGTGCCGTTGTATTCTTTGCACAGAATATTTTTAGCCTCGTTATCAATACACTTCACGTACTTATATACGGGAAAGAAGTCTTAAACCAGATCATAGAAAAGATATATTTTGTTTAATCTAGTGAATGAGCTGTTTACTTACCATATACTAAAGAATTATTGGATTTACTATCTGTTCATATACTGTTTTTTATTTTAATACATTTTTGAAGGTACTGTTGGCGACTGGCGGACATTGTTTTCGGAAGAACAAAACATGCAGTTGGAGGAAGTATACGAGACAGAAATGTTCGACAGCAAACTTAGATTCAGTTATGGATGATAACACATTCACGAAATAGTCAGCGAACAAATTTTCCTTGGCAATTCTGAAGATCCATACCAAGAGAAAGAGAATCAGTAGTGAAGACGGGTTAGTTCATTTAGTTAGTCAGGAAAATAGAGTAGTATATGTCACTGTGCAGATGACAACGTTTCTTTGTATGTTACTTCATTTGATTCCAGGTCACATGTAGAGTGAATTCAGAATAAATCCAGACTGGAATTGTGCGAACAAGACAGCATAATTTTCTTTGTTTTTACTACATCAATATGATCTTGAATAAAACGTGCTCATCAATTCATTTAATAGACAACTTTATTATACCTGCATTTGACAACGGCAGTTTTCAATTTGCGACATTGCCGATTACTCATGAAATGAAACCGAAATGAAGATAAAATAGTTGAACTAATGTTTAACTAGTGTCTATCAAATAATATTGTATACTACCCTATTTGCAGTAAACTGCTTTGATTGGAATATTTTCCTTGCGTCAATAAAACTAAATGGTTGGGAAAGAAGCTTAATAACCTTTCCGAACATATGTACCTTAGTACACTGGAGGGTCTGAGGTCCAATATTCAAACTCCGAATCAGTATTAAAATCACTTATACTTACTGAAGCATCTTGCAAGGTCGCACTGAACTACAATACCCAACGTGTAAAACAGGTCAGCCTTAAGTTGTGATCCAGTTCCAGCTAGATTCAATGCCTGACGAATGCTCGGATGTTACAATCAAAGCATCACTTGCTGAAAACAAATTTGTACTACCCTGCTATTTGTTATGATTTGCCTGATGTAATATTTTCCTGGCCATGTTTAGTACATGGTTACAGTTGTAAATGTTCATAGCGATCTATACCTTTTGTCCAGAAGTTTCTTTTATATGACATTTAAGGTACAGAAATTTAACAATTTAAAGTCACGATAGAATATGCTTTAGTTACACAATTTAGTATGACTTTTTATCAACAATTAATATTTAATTTAATTTGAATAAATTTGTATACATGACCATATGTATACATTATATACAATATATGACTGCAGGAAATATTCACTTTCCTTCGAAATTAAAGAGCGTGCACGTGCAAGAACTTCGCACCTTCAAATTTGAAGATTTTACAACGGATGTTCTTCAGCAGAAGTGGACAATTGTACGTTTGCAAATGTGCACGTGAACACGGTCTTGTAAATGATTTAATTTAATTGAAACTATATAGCAAATCGCTAGATAACAGAGGCACTTACCTAGAGGCGTCGGCGTGGAATGAACTCGGTTCCCTTATTTTCCAGTAAGATGTTGTGAGGTTTTGTTAATTAAACTGATTTGATGCACATTTCATGGTCTTCTCCTGTCATGTATAAGAATTCATATAAGAAAAGAGAATACTAGGTCTCAACTATGAATGAGGTAAGAAATATAATGGTTCTAATGTAGAATTATTTTATTATTCTTATCTTATTAATAAACAGTAAAAATAACTCTGATTTGTAATGTTTTGACTCAGTCTGTGGTACAAACACACTTTCACGACACCATGTTAGATTTCATTACCCACATACCACGCAAATTAAATGCAAAATGTTTAGCGAAATTCTCTTATTTAGATAACACATGGATATCTCTTCTGCAAACAAAATGTGGGGCCTTGTTATAGATAAGAGACCCGCTTTCTTATGTAAAGCAATGCAAATTGAAGAAATCCAATACACCAGCTTAAAATATAAATGGCTACCAAACAAATATGATTGGCCATTTGTATGTTAATTTAGCTCATGGAGAAAATCAAATACCATTTTCTGATTGGTCAAATAATGGATCATTCAAATTAATTTTACTTATCTTGAAAATTAGTGCAGAAAAGTTTCTTTAAACCTACTGCAACTTAATAGATAATACTCTTCATTTACAACATGGGATTTGCCTTTACGAGACAATTTCCAGATTAAGACCGCGTTGGCATTAGAAACTATATTTTATTGTATTTCTAAAGAATAAGTCACATTCTGAGTTATAATTCATTTATATGAGACTTGAATAATCTACCAATCGGTAAAAAGGTAAAGATATTACTCCTTCGGACAATTAAAAAGACAGAAAATAAAAGCAAACAGCCATATTAGAATCTTTCTGGCATATGTATGTTGAAATATGTTAAACTTCAAAACGCGAGAGTGACAGTTCACAAAGTTTGTTGTAGGACAATTTTGTTTTAAGCAAGAGTCGATCTCAGAACCTTGATGCTCAGTCACTCTTTCCATCATAAGCATAACACGAGTCACGATGTGATGTATTTAGTAACTGCACAAACAAACATTAAAGTTTGAAATTGCATTTTTGACCTCTTGTTAGAGATTCCATTTAGAGCACAATTTATCATTTAATTTGGAGAATATTTTGCAAGAGATTCTTTGGAGTAAAATACAAATGTAGACACTTCTGCTGTACATTACACCGTGTTTAATAATCTGGAAAATACCCTGTAAAATACCAAATTGAATACAGTGACATCTAATAGTTCATTTAAGCGAAATCATGGCTTTAATCTCATTTTTTTATTTTTTTCAAATTTAAAGATAAATCATAATATACTTAAAGAATGTTCACTGCTCACGCCGATTTTTGTTTAAAAAATCAACATGTTCTTGGATCAGTACGCATTAAAATCAGCCTTGCCCGTTTTCATTTATTACAGGCAGCAAGTGGTATAGTAGAAAACGTTTAGGCAGATGACTTACAAACGCAGAGATTCAAGTGAAATTCTTCATATTTGTGTATATTTAATTATATTTCTTATTTGAAATTAATGGCATTTTTGTCGTAATTAATGTACAATTTGATATAATATTTCATCCTGAAAACATCTAAAAAATGACACAATAACCCAATTATTCCATACTCAGTATCTGTATCTATTGATTATACTGATATGTAATTGTAACCTAAAGTGTTTGCTTAATCAGCTGTCTCTTCGGTGTCTGGACATTTAACCACAGATAGGATGACTGATCATTACCCTTTGATTACAGGACGGTTTGATAACGGGACGGTTTGAACATAGGTTGTTTGATCACAATTATAAAAAAAAAATATATAAATTTTCATAGTTAGATGACACCACTCATAGGACTTTGAGGTTAGAGCGTCCACCTCAGATGCGAGAGGTCACAGGTTCGAACACCGGCCGATTCAAACAAACGACTTAAACATGGTACAAACGGCTGTCGCACTTGGCGCTCAGCATTAAAAGGCTAGTGCTAGGACTGGTCGGCCTGGTGTCAGGATACTGTGACTTGGTGATGATACATGTCAACGGCATGTTTCCCAGGTGCTAGATATCACTATTAACTGCCACAATGTAGACATCATAGCCATGCGACTGAACATGTGTTAAAGCTACCATAAAAGTCCATATCACACACACGCAAACGAAAATAACGGTCACTAGTACAAAACCAAATACCAATCACATTGAGATATTTGTCATAAATATTATGGAAATGATAATTATAAGCCAAATTTATGTATTCGATTATCCTAAGTTTTCAAAACGTTTCGTTAAATACTATAATCAAACATACCAGAACATAAACAATAGTTTCACTGTTCTACATTGCAGGTGTGAAACCTATCCTCTAGGTGGAAGGAATAAAACTTTCAGAGTTTAATAATGTTTCAGCAAAGAAGCTCAGTTATCATATTTAAATATTTCTCTTCTCTTGGATCATCTTAGAACTTTCTAAACCTGCATCTAGATACACAAACCCTCCTTTGTATTTCGGTACACGAATCATCCTTTGCATATAAAAACGCAGGGAAAACATATTTCAGTCATTTTTGGATGTCCTCACATGTGTCTTCTTTTTAAAGAAACCATGTCAACGTGTTTTATTGCACGTCGCCATGGTGAATCAATTATTGCATTGTTAACACCAGACGATGAAAACGTGTCTTAGACATTAGACCTTATGTGCTAGTTTTATTTCACACCAACGTTTAGAGTACTACATTATGTAACAGATTCATGTACAGATTAATGTGGAAAGTCAGCCTTCAAGTCACCGATCTTGTCAATCAAATCAACTATGCCTATTTGGATATTCCAAACATTTCCAAACTAGTGTCTTTTAGCTTTCCATAATTAAAAAACCGAAAACAAAAAAGATCTAACTTGTCTTAACCCAGGTACACCCTCTCTTATGCTTGAGTCTTACAGATACCTCCCCAAGCATTGAAGAATACCTAATCTTTGTGTCTCAAAACGGTTGAGGATAAAGCCATTTTTTATCAGTATGCAAAGATTATCTGAATCTTCAGTAGGGAAATTATTTATCACATACCCTTTATCTTTGCCATTATATCGGAGCAAAATACATTAACCGATCCCCAGCAGTATCCACGATAATCAAGCGCAATAACGGCAAGGTCTTCAATGCAAATTGACAGATTTATAGCTTCACTGTTTGAACTTAGGCACTCCAGAATGTTCACAGTATACTTCATAAGTTTACATAAGTAATATAAATACAAAATATCCGGGCACAATACCCTTACTTTATCTAGTCAGAAGACTTCGGGTTTCTAAAATGAAAAACTATTATGCTAGCACGTTATCTTTTCTCAGTAATATATTCCTTTCTTGAACACTGTCGTGTTAAATGCGTTCAGTACAATAAATATCTGAGTCTGAGCTGAGTAAGTTTTTTTTTTTTTGATTATTGCACATTTTTAGATAAATACCAATTATCGTATAGGCGATAATCGAATTTAATGTATACATGTAGAACACTTTGAATTGTTGTATGAATAGTATATGATAGCAAACCCAGTGTGCCATGTAACTAACAAGCCTCTGTGGTTGTGGGTCTGTTTGGTATATGTCAACGTCTGGTCGATTTAGGCTACTATCTTGGAGTAAGTGTGATGAATAAGCATTCAAAAGTGTGCCACTTTCAACAGACCTTGAGATAGTAATTTATTGGTTTTTGCTATATATTAACCTACCATATCTTCATATCTTCTGAAAGGTACGTCCCATCATATACTGATCTATCGGTTTTGTTTACTGCTAATGTATACAAACTGACGTAGAGGTAGCAACCGAAATGGGCCTACGTGGCGGAAAATAACAAAGACATTTTGCATTGTCTTATATCATACTATTCTCATCCAACAGAAGGCAAGAGCAATATTTTTATACCATTTTATAAAGATTACAATGTACTCTTTTACCGAATAAACAAGTGACCATGCAAATTGTACTATTTGTTTATGAATTTCTACCTGATTTGTCCACCTGACGAGGGAGGGAGGAAGGGGGTTGCCGGTGCGTAATTGTGAGGCCTTTAACTTCATATCTTTTGTAGAAAATCCCAGAAATTAATATATCCTCAATAAAACATATTTTAAAAATCATTAGTAAATATAATCAGGTTTCACTCACTTCTAAACAAATGTGTCGACATATTTACATTTTTGCGCTCAGGGATCAGTTTTAGAACATGATGTGTTCACAAGTGAGAGACCCAATTTTTAATAACGTTTTCATTCATTGAACGTTTCATTGAAGTAAGATTTAATTCGGAATAGTTTACAAGACAATTTTAGTTAAAGTGTTCACGGTAGGAACTGTAAATGTAATTTCGAAAACGTTAATACAAAAATCTACAAAATTTAATTTAGACTATTAATTAAAAGAGAAATTGAATCAAAATATATAACATTTACGTAGTATATATAATAAACATATATTGAGCAAAAGAAGTGACTACTCATGCATAAGTTGGTTAAGAAGTTCGATCTAGTTGTAACAAGGCACTACGTCGCCATGCATTATCCCAAGCAATACACAGTTCACATAAGCTATCAGGTACTGCAATTTGCAACAAACAAACAATGGCATTTGCCATGTGATAGTTGCAAGGTGAGACAGATGTATTTAGCTGACAACACACACACACATATATACACACATACATACATACGTACGTACGTACATACATACATACATACATACATACATACATACATACATACATACATACATACATACATACATACATACATACATACATACATACATACATATATATATATATATATATATATATATATATATATATATATATATATATATATATATATATATATATATATATATATTTATATGGATGGAGAAGCACCTAGGCTTAGTAGATCAATCCACAATATAGTATTGAAAGGCGACCACAAGAGAACCACGCAGCTACATGAAAGTATTTTTTTCCGTTCAATAAGGGTATTATTCTGAGTAGTGAAAACTTCAAAACTGCCCATGTTTCAATACGGCCTAATACTGTTGCAAGAATGAGTGAATCTGAAATTTTCCTGGTATAGTCTGTTCTTGACGGAGCCTCTGTATCCATACCAGATTGTGTTTGTGCATCTAAGGCACTTTACTGGTATCCTGATATACCTGGAAAATTCAATGGAATGTCAGGACTCTACAGAAATGAAACTGGTCTAGTGGACAGAATTGCTTAAAGCTCTAAAACATCGTCATCACGAATCCACCCATTGCAACTACCAAGACGCACACAATGCAAGGGACATGAAATTGTGAGTTTGCTGGAAATAATGCAAAAATTGCAATGTGTGACTTTTAAAAGCTTGAATTTAAACTTTATGTGGAAGAAATACAAACACACTGCAAATTATGACCAACATGGATAAACCACCACAGGAAGAAGCAACATTTAGGGTACAACTAATATGTCGGCCAAGAAATTGTCAGAATTAATAAAATGTATGTCTAAAATAGAAGTATTATTAAAAAATATTAACATGAAGCACTTTTTACCACATCCATTACAATGGACGATACTTGAGCTCGACAAGCACAGAAAGCCTATCACAAAACCGCTTAAAATACTTAATTAGCTATTATCACTGTTTGTGACAAGATGACGGAAAATATATTTATTATAAGTGATTATTATATCAAATGTGCAGAGAAGCCGAATATAATGAAAATGAAAACGTTATGCATCAGGGAAATAAGATTTATGAGCACTTTAAATGTCTCAGTTAGGATACAAAAAGTTACAGCTGGATCCAAAATCTTTAACACGTTTTCACGGACTTCACAATTCAGATCAATCCTATTAAATGTGAGGATGGGTAATTCCTTCTTTGGACAGGTCATTTTATTATGTTCATTACTTTATTAGCATTTTGAAGTTAAAATCAATATATGGATGTAAATCTGATAATAATTTAAACATTTATTGATTTTGATACTGCTGCATGAAAAATAATGCCATATTTAATAAATGTAACTAATTGTATGTGAGTCCCATTTTATTTTTCTACATCTTTCTACAAACTAGGTATGGAGACCGTACTATTTGCAAACCTCACTGTTCACGCATACAATTTGTTCGTCATTAATTACACGTAGCTCAGCAGATAAGTTATTTTAAACATTCACAGAAAATTATGACAGATGAATTACATACAGGTTTTATGTGTTCATTCTCTTTTTGCAGACCATCTAATTGAATCTGTGGGTATTCACTATATGCCATTCTCCCCGATATTGTTGATTTAAGACCTATAACACCATCAACACAAAACCTAACTGCCCTGGTCCAGATGAAATATTGTCAATTGGCTTCTGGCATACTGTGTTGCAAAATTTCGCTTTCTACACTTCATGAAAAATCTTTCCATGTGGTACTTTAAGAAGACGAATGGATATACATGAGCTTAAATATGCTAAGAAAGAATCAAAACAATCATCTCTGAATTTATATTAGTTGACTTAAGCAATATCGCATATTAAATTCACTGTTAAAGCCAAGGTTTACATTATTTGCATTAATGGTTTATTATTATTTACATTTTTGATTTTTTAATAATAGTTTTTGCTACTGTACAATATTCTAAATTATGGACAAAAATGGGTAATACTGTTCTTTATATCATAAGCATTCGTCTCAAGTTGCGATACGAATGGGATATCCCATCTCTAGGAAATAAAAATCCTATAAAGTCCTCAGAAATAAAAGAGTTCTCTTGGGTTTGTATATAGGATCTTATTTTACTTCATAAACCATAAATGTTTTCATTACAAGTTCCAGACTCATTTATGTATATTACTAATGTCAAGAACAGACATAAATGAAGCAACCAAAATGATGCATTAAAAATTTAATTGGTTTCGTCGAACAATAAGAAAATGCAATAGTCTGCAAACGTTTACAAAAGCTTGATTATATTTGTTAATTCTTATTAAAATAAGGAATTTTACCAAATAAGTCAGTTACGTCTCAGATCATGCAAATACAGTACCCTTTTGTTTCCTCCGGAATATCTTGAACTGACAAAATAATCCATAGAAGTAAATGGAGTGTTTATTAAAGGTTAAAACATGTTAATCTAAGGAGAATTCAAGATTGAATCTGCATATAGATAAAAAAGGAATGAGATGCTAATATGATCGAAGAGCTTTATGGTTTTTATACTCCTTGAGCTATATTCCGCATGTTGAATAATATATTAATTCAATGAGTTTATGCTTTAAAATGTGCGTTAGATTCTATTGGCAATCAATTTACCTAGATCACACAAGTTGCATTGTGATTTGTAAAGGTTTGTATCAGAATGCCTCGCGATATTAAAACCTTGTTTTTCTTGTTCTGATACATAGGACTTTTACGAAATAAATATTATATACCAATTAGCACAATACAAGCTTATATATGTTAACATTAGTTACTAATATATCCAGTAATTAAATAGAACATATAGCATAAAGAACATCAGTAAGGCTACATACAAGTTTAGTTTGGTCATACATTACCAAATCATGACCATTAAGATGTTATCATTTATGACAGAATACTAATTCTTGGAAATAACTTTTTTGTATTGACAGATGCTCAAGGATGTTTGGATAAAGGACACAACATTACATCTGACATTTAAACAACGATGACAATGAAATAAAACTTGATGAGAAATGGAAAATTACTTATATATGTTTAAATTGTTTTTAACATAAAATAACTAAATGGAAGTTCATAATATCTAAGTTGCTTTAACAATATCGTATCACCTAATCTCTTATAACAAGATCAATCTGGTTTTCCAAGTTCGAATTCCAAGTTTATGTGATAATGTTTAAGCACAGTCTTGTCCCCTCAAGTATGTCTCTTCTTCGGTGAGCTTTTGTAGGTACAATATATGCATACTGTATTTTTGTTCCTCTCCTTAGAGATATAGTCTCGAAAGGTTTGCAGGAAAGTTAATGGATGCAACACAATTCTGAATGGTAGCCTTACAAAATATTCAATATTAAAAAGGCTATCAGTAAAACAATCAACAGAGAGTTTAGAACTCTATCCGATCGGTCAATGCATAACTCATATACCATATACTTGACTGACTAGTTGACTGGATGTTTCGTTGCTAGATATATTTGCACCTCTAGCTTATACACTAGTTCCGAACTGGTTAGAGTGTGTAGTTAGTCATCATGTACGTAGCTTTCTCCCGGATTTCCGGTCTCCCAGACATGCAAGAACTCATTATGGAGAGCGCATTATAGAGAGAAGTCCAGCTGTTTGTCAAAGCAAAGAGTTTTCTGTGTTATAGAAGACTTACAAATTATACATTTCTATAAAAATTGATTATATTAATATCTTTCCAAATTTAATTTTAGTTCTTTCACTATGGATTATTCATTGTTTTCACAAAAAAAACTTCAGGCATATTAACTTGCATCTCTGGTTCCTACACCTGTCAGTAATTGCGCGCGCTGTAACCTAAGTAACGATATATAACAATAATGTAAAAGGAGAGCTGATTTTTATTTACATTTGTGATAAATTTCGTCACGATGACATCATCAAAACTTTGGTTACCGAACACTATTACTGGGGCTCTAAGAAAGTCCAACCTTTTCACTGTCAACTGTAGGAAACTTTTAGTTCACCTAATTAGCACTTATCATAACAATGGGAATGTAGCTGTCTTGAACAAAACACGCAACACTCTTTCTTCTCTTCCGAGTTCAGACAACACGGTCTTGATATGCTCAAACCCTTAAGACCTTTGTATAACTTAACTCTTGGTATCTCATTGTGTCGTGATCATAAGAAGTTATTATTAGTGTTTATCTGACCGAATAACAAACAAGTAAAAATAACAGCACGACAGCCATTTTATTTTTTTTCTCAAGTAATTACAGATGGTCGTCGTATCCAATTAATCGTTTCACGAAAAAGTTTGTTTTTTTTTCAAAATAGGTCGTATTAATCCCCACTCTTTTAATTTCTATCATTTTCTTTTCGTTTTCTTTGATTCAGTCTCTACAATTGATATTTGTGTTCCTGTTCAATACTTTTGTTGCAAATTTTTGAATTAAAGAACCTATTGTGATTGTGGTTTTTTTGCATTATTTATCTTTTGGAAAATTGAACTATAATGTAAATTACTCCATCACCTGTTTACAATTCCCTGTACATAATATTGAAAGGAAAACACAAATTTTAGCAGTTTCTCTCATTTTCTACTCTTAATTTATTATTTTGGACAATTAAATTGAACACATGTGTTTAAACTATGCAGTTCAGCTAACATAAATAAACAAATCAATAAATCAATTTTTAAAAGTACTAAATATTAACCGGAATTCAAAATTTAAAAGGTTTTTATATATGCTGAAATCTGATATTTCAGGAACTTTCAAGGAGAATATTAAACTATCGCAACCTATCAATAATATGAATTAATACATTTTTGACCTTATGTCACTGATTTAATCATTACAAGAAAGTTTTCTAGGTATGACACCAGTATGACATAATATGTTACAAATATTTGTTATGTCATCAAACAAATTATAGAAGTACTTGCATGGAATATTAAATAAACGATTATTGTATTGTGGACAAATATATGTATCTAAATTACTGTAAGTTTTAATACATTGTAATTATTTAATGACAACATGTTAGCTAGAGGCACAATTTATTATTGTATTCAGGAAAACACAATATATCAAAGAAAAGACAAATTCTATGTGTATTGCCCAAAGGCTTATTTTTAAGGCTTATTTTTTTATTTTTAAGAAAACAATACATTCTAACTAATAAATCACTCCTAGAAATTAGAATAAATGACAAAGCATGACTCATTGGAATTATATACATCATAACTATTTTGGCACTATTTACAGTGGAACAAATTATATTTAAAAATGGTTGACACTGTTATATGTACAAAGTACAACTGTAGAGGAAATAATTATTGTAGCTTCAAGATATGGGAATTGTAACGCCATAGACATGGCCTTCAATATATCTTATAGCATATTTTCACTGATGTTATTTCTTCATGTGCAGCAAGCTACAACTGCCACTAGAATACATGAAAGTGAAGTTGAATTATTTTTACTCGGTTGTTAATATATTAAACAAGTGAAATCTCCATAACAAACACACACAGATGGAAAGAAATAAAAACAGATATAATAATATATTTAGATATATAGTTAAAGTTCGATAAACAATACGGATGTGACTTTATATTCCGTTAACTGACAGATAATTGATCATTACGGATTTTATAGCTAAAACGAACTATACTTTCTCTAAGCTTTTGTTTATGAATTAATACACAAATGCATTCGCCATATTATTTGACGTTAATCAAAAGTAACAAAAATAAAATGAAACATACAATATACATTGAAAGCAGTTAAACAATATTATCTCAAGGTCATTCATTTAGACTAAAATAAATATTGTACATACATTAAATTTAAGTACTCAAAATCAGCCGCAATTTCATGCCTGCAAATTCTGAAAAGGTAAGTAATATATTTTTCAGGATATGGATGATATCGGTATGGCAGTTATGTGTCGCCCGTAATACCATCGGATCGTAGACTGGATATTTTGTGTAGCATGTGTTGGCAACACTGAATGTGGCATTGTGTACGAAAATTTTGTCAAAGAGGTAAATCCATTACTTATCCAGCTTTTCTTGTCATGTATTAAACAATGTACTTACGTCATACCCATGCACACGAACACGAGTTTTCCAGTTTGATAGCTAAGAAAGTTCTTTGCAGATAAATACTCTTACAATTTCGTAAAAAGTCGGTTCTGTACCAGTAGTACTGAATTTGGTCCACCACACCCCAGCCATAGCATATAGGTTTAATGTATAGTTTAATATCGCACATAGAAAGGCAAAGGAACATAAATATAACCGAGTACTTTGAAACTGTATTTAAAATAGCAAACATGTTTCTTTAAAAAAAAAAAACAATGTTTCAGGAACATGATTTGATAACTTGCAGACATTGATCCACTTCATGGACAAATGAGGTAAATAATTAAATGAAAGACATTGCGTTTTAGTATTGTTATCACCAAGAATAATAACCGAAAACAAACGAGTTGCATAACCAATTTGATTGTATGACAGCCCCGATTCTTACACTGTTTTAAGGAATCCACTACGTAACTGCTATTAACGAAGTTAAAAACGACACTGGTTGGAATTCTCAGTGACGATGACTACAAAAGCTATCTTGAATTATGAGATACGATCGGGACAAGACATCTAATGTTCTGGTGGCTCGGGTCGGAATTTGATTTTGAGACGGATGTGTATGTACCTTATGATAATGTCTTTTAATTTCAACCATAATAATATAATAGGTTGCTTTATATTCTTTGTTCTATAAATCAGAGCAAATACATTATATTCAAGCTACTTTTCGCCTTACATTATTTGAAATCCCTCAACATTAAAAGTTTGTTTTCTTTGTCACCTATATTTAAATTGTCTAATGTGTTCTTTGTAAATGTGGAAATAGTCCACTGCCGAAAAAAGCCAAATTTGAAATCCTACTGGAGTATACGCATATCAGTCTATAATGTTCTTCACCTGGAACTTACTTGTATTCTGGACATTGAAACCATATTGCTTATGAACTGGAGATGCATAACGAACAATACTATAGTTGTGTCCAAAGGCAAACATATTCTGGGAAGATACCTTTAATTTTAATAAAATATCAGTTCTCCTCAATCATACCTAATTACAATTATTGATATATATATATATATATATATATATATATATATATATATATATATATATATATACAAATAGATAGTCTGCCTTTTGTCTATAACTTTATACTGATAGCCAGCTTTCTTGATTGTATCTTTTAATTATCAAGATCTCCTTTTTCCATGAATCATTATATTAATCCATAAATTGGTCATTAGACCATGGAACAAAGGAATGTGACTGTGACACCTGGTCCAATTAGGTTCTTAAGGGAAGCAAATAAAACTTATGTAGATATATGTACACTTTGAAAGTATAATTATAAAAATTCAGAGAAAACAATTACCGAATGTAGCAGCAAAGACGGGTGAAGTACACAAGCCAATAGCTATCAGATTTTTGTTGGTTTGATGCTGATGATGATGACGACGACGATGATGTTGATATAATGACCTTCAGCAGCATAGCGACAACAATAACAAAATAACAAATAATATTACTACTCTGCTGCAACAACGACTGCCTTTACAATATTATAATCTCTAATCACAGCAGTTGTGGGAATTGAAGGGGGTGAGAAATATAATTGGAGTACAATCGTATTTAACACATTTATTCCATTTGAATTCAGATTTATAACAAGAAATTACCTATATATGAGAACAAACACCTATGAAAATATAGTTATCTCTATATACGTGAATGGAGCTCTGTATTTGTGAGAAAATGACAACATTACATCATTGAATGGCGTGTGGTTATATCAAGATTTCAGTCCGTTTCATAATAACAGTCTTCTTAGAAGCAAGATTCTATTTTCTGCTTAATAAGCCTCACTGCAAATGTATTGATCCTTTAAGAGTATATGTATGTATATATATATATATATATATATATATATATATATATATATATATATATATATATATATATATATATATATATATATATATATATATATATACATACATATATATATATAAATACATACATATATATATATATATATATAAAAAAATATATATATATATATATATATATATATATATATATATATATATATATATATATATTCATATGATTGAGCCAAATGATATTAATTCGTTTGATGAACAGAACAAGCTGAGTCTTACAATTCTCAAACCATCGAATCTTATAACATAAAAACAAATCTAATTTAAAATAGAGGTTGATTTTTGTGGTAACATTTGATTAATAATTAATTCTGTGTCATAGCTATCTTCTCAGACAGACTGTTATGTTATCTTCATTTGCCAAAGATATTTGTATTGTTTTATACCAGTTAATATTTTAGTGGTTGACAGATGCTTTATCTGTCTACTTGTTACACACTTAGATGATTTAAAATTTATGGGCTTGCAATTATTATTAATTTTATGTTGTGTAACACAGTGCAAAGAGTAATGGTGGAGTCTAGGGCATGGGGTGTCTTAATCTAGACGAAAATATAGTGTTTATTTATTGTTATTTCATTTCAAAGTATATTTTAGCACCCATGTAACATCTTGATTATTGTCATCATGTACAGGGCGATACGAGTACATTTCCAGTATTATTGTAAATTATATAATATGATTATAATAGCTCTAGTTAGCTTTTGTAATTAGTATGATTATCATATAGCATGTACTATTCTACCTTCTCGACGTAAAGTGTCATAGCAAACTATCTTCAAGAGTACTACACTAGTGAGTGATATAGATAACTTGTCATTATATATTTCTTGAAATAAAGATATTAACGATATAAGATAGTCCAACACAACCTATGCTGACCTTCATGCAAACAAAATGATTCTGATTTTCCTCCTCCCGGCATAATTTATTGTTCCTGTTCTTGCTAATTCTTTTTCTTATAGCCGAATATGTGATGATGAATATTGTCAATCTTATTATAAAGTAACAATAGCAACAGTAGTATCGTCAGCACCATCATCATCAACAAAAGGTACTACCATAATAATTTTATCTTCCTGGAAAGATTTTTAAGAACCTACTTATTTTTGTGTTGTCATTATTATTGATGAAATATTTCGACGAAGTCTTTTAGTTTTTGACCTTGCTAGTAAACGCTTTACTTTGGAGACAACTCGTTGATATCCATAAATAAATTATTTGTTTGTCAAAGAATACTGAGGCTAGGTGGAATGAATCAGATAGGAAATTGAACAATGGTGCTAAAACCTTATATTCAACTTATCATACTATTGCATAAACTTTGAACTGAGCCATATAATGATGAACTATTTATAGATACTAACAAACGATATTTAATATCTCTTGCAATTACGTACATATCTGTCTCTGCATTAACAACATCGTATTATGTTTGATCCCAATTTTAAACACATTACACAATAACGATTGACTTTCTAAGTTTGGAAAAAATGGGCTTCTATAGTTTTTATAGATAGGCACTGTCATAAGCAGGAATCACCATACTTGTATTTGGTTTACGGAAAATTCCGGAAGACTAAGTTTTCATTCGATGGAATTCTTTGAAGACAAAATCAACTCAATTTTTGAAGACAAAAACAACTCAATTTTAGCATATAGAATATGTTGTTTTTTACATGTTGCATTTTAAATCAATTTTATATCGAACCCATCTGCTGAAAAAAACTGTTATTTTTAGTTGCACAAATGTTTTGCTTTTCACCTCAGCCGATATATATTGCATTGCCTATTTATTTCTGCAGTTTTGTTACTGTTACAATAAATTTTGTGACTTTTAGTTTTATGTTTTCCATCAGATATGGAACCAAATCAGTCATATGAAAATCTTCTTCAGACTTCCTTAAATGACATAAATTCACGTAAGCAAACTTGGTAAAAATGTAATTATGATGTCAATCAATCCATAATCCAGAAACACTAATTAAATGTAAATAAGTTTCATATTCATGTATGGACAATCGCCCATGCAGAATAAATAAAACAACATTATTTATTGAATTATCCCTCTATAGTAGCGTCATAAAATACCTGAAACTTATATATATATATATATATATATATATATATATATATATATATATATATATATATATATATATATATATATATATATATATATATATATATATATATATATATATGTATGTATGTATGTATGTATATGTATGTATGTATATATACTATACACAAACAAAATAAAACAAATTAGCACACATAAAACTATTCTCCTTCTCAATAGATATTGCAAACGTGTTCAAAGTGCCAGTTATATTTATGTTGGATATTCAGAGACGTACTATAGAAATCTCACAAACCTGACTTACAACCACTCAGGTCGAATTGATATGCAAAAAAATAAATTAATAAATAATTTAGCGTAATGTGCTTCCACTTTTCATATTTTAGATGAAATTGAAAGGTGAATAATATATTTGTTTGTAATTTTAGCTCAGAAGGTTTGCCTTGTCAGTCATATATTGGTTGTTCAAACGTGTGACGTAAAATGATCGTAATATATGAATTCATACTATCCTTCACTATCCGGGAATACTAAGGAGTACTACAAGTTACATGACTTTTTTTAGATAATCACAGATTCTGCACAATTAAAATGCATAACCCGATCTCCATCCTGTGGTTCAAAATCGATTACTCTGATGCAGCTCTTGATCTATCTATTAGTTTCCATCTACATTCACAATTCTGCCACATCTTGCACCATTCAAAACTATATATGCATGATACTTTAAGTATAATTCAAACCATTTAGAACTACAATTATAACTTTTAGTTCATTGAAAGTAAGAAAAACGTGAGGGTATAACCGATCTACATACGAGGAACAATGGTACCACCTAGGATAAGTTAGGGAAAGATATGAGAAAGTAGCATATACATCAATGAAGCAATCACCAAATAAAATACACTGTTTTTGTGCGTGTTTCTTTTTAAAATGTGTTGCGATTCGTATTCACGAGAACATTAGAAAAGTACATGCGTCAGTATGAAGCTGATTTGTATTCATGGTGTTGTTCATCCGTCGAGTCGAAGACCACTCTAGTCATTCGTGAGTTGGATAGGCTGGTTCTGTTCTGTGTGTGCGCAGGTGGCTGGTAAGGCCAATCCTTGCACGGAAGGTTCGGTTGCAGAATGGACACTGGATAAGTTGGACATCCCCAGGAGGGTCGCTGGTACGTGCTTTTCTGACTTGCCTCTTTATATCTGCAGCTGCTATCCTGCTCGATTCATACAGCTTGGAGCCTTTGTGAAGAAAGGAACGCCAAGTGACTCGATCGCTGTTTGCTCCCATGATTCAGGGTCTATGCTGAACGATTTCAATGCAGCTTTCAAATTGTCTTTGAAGCGTTACTTCTGACCTCCGTGGGATCTCTGTCCTTGCTGTAGCTCGCCATAGAAGAGTCTCTTGGGTAGCGTACAACATTTGTATTCATAAGATACTCACAAACACATAAACATTTGTTGGGAGAGAAAGGGTGTTGCTTGTTGTTGATGTTGTTGTTCTAATAGAAACAAGTACACTACTCCAGTATTTCCAAACCTCTGAGATTCATTTGCGCTTGTTTCTTGTCTAAGTGATTTCTTTATTTGTTTATCCTATAAGCAATATATATATATATATATATATATATATATATATATATATATATATATATATATATATATATATATATATATATATATATATATATATATATATATGTATATATATATATATATATATATATATATATATATATATATATATATATATATGTATATATATATATATATATATATATATATATATATATATATATATATATATATATATATATATATATATATATATATCACTCTGGTGTCCCTATGTGATAGTATATCAGTATGATAGTATGCGTGTTTATTTGTATAAAAATGTCTACGTTTTTCGTTCCTTAAACTCATCATTAAGTCTATATAGTGATAGAGACTATACGGCGTTTTTTTATTTATATGGGTTTTAGGGGGTTCCACAAATTAAACGATAGATAAGTTTTGATGGTAATGACAGGATTTTGTTTCAGTTTTACCGCCTTATTCACACTTACACCTCTGTTAGAAGGCGTAGGCGCAACCGAAAGAGAATATGTGATGGTTACAGGCGTAAGTGAAAGTCAGTATAGAACTGGAGACAAATTTTGTTACCATTTAAAATTAATAAGTGGCTTTAAGCCAGTTATTTATTATATATTACATAGGTATCTTTTGTACAATTTTACCTTCCTTTTCTTGATTCAAAAAGGTTTTAGCTAACGTTTGCTGGGAATGCTATGCCTTCTTTATTAACACGGGATCATATTCTGCACATTGTTCTTCGGTTCCTATTCACTAAACTTAAAACAAAATAAGTTGGCCAGTCCTTATCATTTAATTCTGCGCCTAATCAGGACAGAATATATAGAATTGTCTTAGAAACTTACACTATTTATATTCATTCCAAATACTAATATTTACATAAATGCACCCAAGATACCAGTCAATATCCACAATATGTATCCAATTATAAACTGGCAATATTCACAAATTTACTCCATGTTCGTAAATTAACCAACCTAAAACCTCAAATAATTAAATTGATTTAAACACTTAAGTTCATAGTGAATGAATACACAAATATTGAAAGTGAAACATAATTTTCATAACTGCCATTGTCGAAATTAGGGAGTTGTTCCAAAAACGTTTAACATGAAACCTTCATTCCTAAAAGCTAAGAAACACCACGGAGAGACAGACATGTTTTAGGATAGCAACTGATATCTAGTCATGTGATTATCAGCAGTAAATAATGTATTCTATAAAATAAATAGCCAACACCCATAGCTCAAACGAAAATCATACTGGCACGTTAAACTGAGAGCAAACAAAGTATGTTTAGTCAATATCAGCAATACAAATAATGGACAATTGAGGTTGATTATAATTTTCGCTTCAGCTCCTAACTATTTAGTGTGAATATACACATTTGACATAATTTTTAGATGGCTTTAATGCTTATTCCTAACGTGTAAAATTTTTGTATATTTAAACTACAGTTTAAACTGAACACAATGGGTTCTTCTTGAAAGGTTTGCAATGGAAAAGTGATAATGCTACATATACTCCTTAATGTAGTTGATTTTGTATTTCGTTTAATATTTTTGTGGTTTTGTTAATTTAAAGCTCACGGTAATTACTGTCAAATTTATGAAACTCGGACAGTTCGGACAATGAAATATTACACACCATTGTCACATATGTTTCCTTTTAGTAGAAGATAGAGATGATCTGGTACACCATATATTATTCTCCATCCTTCCATTCCTCCATCCTTCTATCTATATGTGACTAACATTTGATTTTTGTCACTTAGTTTAAGTTAGTCGTGCGTTAAATTTTACACATAATAATTCACACTCTATTACATGGAGTGTGTACATCCAATGAAAAGCGTCAGTACGTACATCAATGTATTATATATAATTTCTAATTTTATTGTATTTATAATATTACGATCATTGTAGGAGGGCACAATATATGTGTGTCAGGGAAGGTAGCATATTACTCTCTAGTCATCTTTTTCTTTTCAAGGTCTGTGTACGTATCGCCATTTGAACTATCTCAACGTACTTTCAAGTGTTTAACTTGTGACGTGAAACTCATCACGATATAATCAAGATTTTGAAAACATTGATATCAATATTGGCACTGCGCACAATTTGTATGGTCTATTTAGAAATATGTTTTGTTCTTTGATATCAATGGTTTTAAATGATGACAATAAATGAGATAGTGTACAAAAGATAGTCAAACGTAACTCTTAATTTAATTATTTTACTTTCCGTAATTACTAAGGCGTATGTGCCACTTATGGTTGCTATATTGTCTGATCCCATTAATTCAAATGAGCAAAACAGAAACTAATCTTTATAATTCTAACTGAAAGTATAAATTACATTATTGTAATCACAAAATCCTTAAAAGTTGCAAAGTGTAAAACATTGGTTTAATTTTGTACAAATCCCATTAACTTGTAGTTGTAAACGTCAAGTAAATAGTAACATCCACGACCATTGGATTTAAGTAGATAATCATAAATGTAAAGGTTACTTACAAATAGATTTCAATGGCATCTGACATGATCGTTTAATGAAGTTTCAGAAAAGAAATAAATAAATTTTTCTACTGTTAGTTGATTAAGTATTTTAATTATTTTAATTACAATGATATAATCCAGTTACTCCAATTCTTTAGAATTAATTACCCTATATAGTTCATGTCGTAGTCATTTGAGATCATAAAATCCAAATTGACTGTACAATGACCAAGCCGGCACATAATTCCTAAATCATGATACCAATGTTCAGAAGAAACAGTTCATGCCCCCTATCCAATTTTGTGACCTACCTAGCGTCATGTTGGATGATAGTCAACTCAAGTTATCCTTCTTGGTTTGGGGCTATAGGTAATACGAATACGATACAACAAGTTCTGTAACTACATTAAATAAATCTGCAGACTGAAATGAAAACATGGAAACAGAAATTAGGAATGAAATCGTTGTTTCTTCTTACTCTTTATACATTTTCAGGACTCTACTACGACTTGGTCGCGATACTTCCTACTTGAGGAAAATTATTTATATGAACTAAAATAGCCAACGTGATATTGCATTCTATGCACAATACATCACAGCATTAAGATACTAGTGAACTATTGTATTGTAACTATCTGTTTGTTTTCCTAAATATCAGGAAATGCACGCATTGCGTGCAATGCATGCGGAAAACTTCACAATACCCTGTAATGGAGGAAGCCATAACGGTCTTATTACAGTCAACCCAGTCCCATGACTAACATTCAAACGACACGCATACGTATAGTTTGAGAGCTATCAAACTTTCTAGACTGACAGTATTATTTTGGTAAGGACTGAAGGTAATGAAGAGATTATTGTTTATATTCTTGGCATACATACTGTGAGATGCCGTACTTGCTTGTTTTTAATTTTACTCTTTGTCTCTCATCTTTGCTGCAGTAGTTCTGTTACAATCAACTGAAGTTTATATCTTCGGCTATTATTATTATTATTATTATTATTATTATTATTATTATTATTATTATTATTATTATTATTATTATTATTATTATTATTATTATTGTTTTCTTACTTGCCGTGTATATATAATAAATAGTACATGCTAATAGGTACTTATCTTAAATAAACTTTATATTTATGCATGAATTATATATAATTTACTTGTCTGCATGAGAACTGTTGCTAGCACAAGATCGTTAATGGCTAAAACTCCAAGATTCTGATTCCTCTTTCATTTGTTTCTGTATTGAAGAAAGTTTCTCAAGTGGCTTGCTAGTTTGTATGTGAATCAACTCCCACCTCTTCATTCAATTTAATCTATACAGAGTGGGAAACATTAAGTAGGTTAAGTGTTTTATGGGGAATATCAAGGTCTCAAACCATTACCCAAGTAAATATATTTGCTTCTATTGATAACGTTCCTAGTAATTAAACCGCATAATGAAATATTGGCTATGTGTTACAACAGTAAACGTTACACGTCAAGTAGAAGGTGGACCTGATTTTGGACAAGGTCAAATCCAAAATAAAATTATATATAAATCATATAATCATTTTGACAAAGCTAACAAATTCAAATTAAATATACATGACATGATTAAAAGTGTAAATTGAAAGTGCTCATAATATTATTTTGGAGCTGTTGTGAATTATTCGAAGGAGTTCTGGACGACAAATTCATCTTGACATGACAAGACTGTTCACAGGCCAATGTATTTAGGGATCTAAAACTTTTAAAGGAAATTTCACTCTTTTCGACTTTAATAAAATCAGTTGGAGGAGAAAAACATATCCTCTTTAGTACAATTGTTAAATGATAAAAGTCTTTACCATGTTTTCTCTCTGGTTCCTCTTGCCTTCAATAACGTAGCATTTTAACTTACATAATATATAAAACTTCCAGAGAATGTATGTTTCAACATATTATTTAAATTTTCCCTCGTTCAGAACTTTGACAAAATGACATCATTAGCATCGTAAAAGAATTTGGAAAAATAATAGTTAATTATCCCTAAAAACAATTAACTCCAGATTTGTCACACTAAACTTCCTTCGAATCGAATCTCACCTGCCTAGCATTTATTCTTAGAGCAAAAAAAGTTATTCACCCTAATATAAATGTAGTCTTGCACAAAACATGTAACTATTATTACTAGTACTCGTTACGCTAGTACTCGCTACGTTGTTACGATAGTATTCGCTAGTACTGTCGCGAACAATGATTTATATCTTTTAAACCCTAAGACCACTGTGTAACTCAGCTCTAGACATTGTCCTATATACAGATGTGTCGTTGTAGTTTGACACAAATATTAGTAGTTTTGACGCCGTACATTGTCTTATATACAGATGTGTTGTTGTAGTTTGACACAAATATTCGTACTTTTGATACCGTACATTGTCTTATATACAGATGTGTCGTTGTATTATGACACAAATATTCGTACTTTTGACGCCGTACATTGTCTTATATACAGATGTGTTGTTGTAGTTTGACACAGATATTAGTAGTTTTGACGCCGTACATTGTCTTATATACAGATGTGTCGTTGTAGTATGACACAAATATTCGTACTTTTGATGCCGTACATTGTCTTATATACAGATGTGTCGTTGTAGTATGACACAAATATTCGTACTTTTGATGCCGTACATTGTCTTATATACAGATGTGTTGTTGCAGTATGACACAAATATTCATACTTTTGACACCGTACATGCATCTATTGAAATATTTTGAGTCCATGACTATGATTCATCTTAAAATTACCATTGCGCTGATGAAGAAAATGCATCTATCGTATTCACGATTATTCTTTACCCGAGAATGTAATAATGTAAACTCTTTCTACCAGTTTCTCTTGTTTATCTCTTCCTCGCTTGTTACTCTTTTTTGTCTTTATTCGTGTTTTAATATTTTTCTTTGTTTAATTCAAAATGTTTGAAATAAAACTTTCATATATGTAACATTCATATTTGAGCTACTTAACTGTAATATAATTTACTCCACCAATAGTTTTACAATTGTCAGTACCGTATATGATAAAGAAGAGAAATCGTAAACGCTGAATCCATTCCGATCCAAAATTTCTCATTTTGGATTGCGTGTAAATGCTTGTTAATTTTCGATTGTAAATTTTTTCAAGGCGATAGATAAATACAAATATGTGTAAACTAAATTAATTTTCATTCGATATAAAATGAAGAAATAACTTAGAAACAAAAAACTAAAAATAAATATAATTTGGCTGTTTAAATGTGTTAATAAATAAGAATTTAAAACTATTGCAACTTATAAAACGAAATTTACGGATTAACATCTCCATGACATTTTAACCACAGATTGTCAAAATTATTACCAACTTTTATATGAGAATGAAAATGACAAATAATTTTTTGTACTTTTATTTGATCATCAATCTTTTATGCAAGCATATGAAATACGTATTAAATATATATTATATTTTGAGAAAAAAACTTTCTATTTGCAATGTCACTGCCGTTGTAATACATCATAATTATTTAAAATTAATTTAATACATTTAGTGTCAGTTTAACTCTGTATTCATACAAAATAAATGTAATATATTAAACAAAGGATAAACATTTATGTGTATTGCCCAAAGGCTATTCTATTTATCAAGAAAACAAAACATTCTGCTTTACAGATGAATCCTTTTTCCGGAGAACTATAAATCAACCACAAAATTCGAACAAAAACAAAGGATACCTCATTAGAAACATATACATCGTAATGTTTTATAGTATTACAATTTGTATATAAAGCTGTTTTGACAGTTTGATAATTACTATCAAAACGTTAGGGTTATTAGCGTCTTGTAACTTCAAATATAGTTTAGGGGTTTGGAAAGCGATTGATATGGCGTTTAGTGTTTTGTTTGGCATATTTTCAGTGATGTTAACTCTTCACATGCAGCGTGTTATAACTGCTAATAGAATCCATAAAAGTAAAGGTAACAATTAATTCTAAGTTAATACTAGTTAAACAAATCAAATCAGACGAACAGGCAGGTGGAGAGACAAAGACACTGGCTGACCGATAAATGGATATATTGATATATGTTTATTTAGGTCTGTTGATAAGTAGGAAGAATGTGGTTATGACTGTGACATTCAGTCATTTTTCAGACAATTAGTTTTGATGTTTAAAGTAACAGAATTATGTAGCAGAGGAAAAGTATTTTCTTAGAACTGTATTTCGCAAATGACACGCAACGACATTTATCACACGATTTCTAGTTAATTAGAAGCAACATAAATTAATGTTACATACATTTGAATAATTTTAAACATTTCATGAAACATCTGTACTAGAAACAGTGTCTATGATGTAGATGCTATTACTCAAAATCAGAAGCATTCGCGTACATGAAAATGTATATTATCTCCTCTAAAGTCAGTATTATACTGTTTCAAGCAATGGAGGATATGGGTATGGAGGTTATTCTCTCCCTGTGAGACATCATGATTTAATAGGGAACTTGCTGTGCACCTATTGTTATAGAGTTGGGGATTTTGAATGTCAACACAGATATTGTAATGGAGGTAAATTTGTTCCTTTTCTCGCTTTTCTTGTAATTCGTTAAATAGAATCTACTTACGTGATGCACCTGAACTCAGACATGAACTTGATAATGTGCTGGCTAATAGAATATACTAAAATCATTCCTATTAACCAAGACATGTAATGGCTAATACAATATAATAACAAAATACATATGGACTCAGACATGAACTTCATAATGTGATGGCTAATAAAATACAATAACGTCATCCCTATAAACTCAGACATGAAATTGTTAATGTGTTGGCTATTATAATATATTTACGTCATACCTATGAACTATAACATGAACTTCACAGCGTATTGGTTAATGGAATACATTTACGTCATACCTATGAACTACAACATGAACTTCACAGCGTATTGGTTAATAAAATCCACTAACGTCATACCTATGAACTACAACATGAACTTCAAAGCGTATTGGTTAATAGAATCCACTAACGTCATATTTATGAACTACAACATGAACTTCACAGCGTATTGGTTAATAGAATCCACTAACGTCATACCTATGAACTACAACATGAACTTCAAAGCGTATTGGTTAATAGAATCCACTAACGTCATATTTATGAACTACAACACGAACTTCACAGCGTATTGGTTAATAGAATCCACTAACGTCATACCTATGAACTACAACATGAACTTCACAGCGTATTGGTTAATAGAATACACTAACGTCATACCTATGAACTACAACATGAACTTCACAGCGTATTGGTTAATAGAATCCACTAACGTCATACCTATGAACTACAATATGAAATTCACAGGGTACTGGTTAATAGAATCCACTAACGTCATACCTATGAACTACAACATGAGCTTCACAGGGTATTGGTTAATAGAATCCACTAACGTCATACCTATGAACTACAACATGAACTTCACAGCGTATTGGTTAATAGAATACACTAACGTCATACCTATGAACTACAGCATGAACTTCACAGCGTATTGGTTAATAGACTCCACTAACGTCATACCTATGAACTACAACATGAACTTCACAGCGTATTGGTTAATAGAATACACTAACGTCATACCTGTGAACTACAACATGAACTTCACAGGGTATTGGTTAATAGAATCCACTAACGTCATACCTATGAACTACAACATGAACTTCACAGCGTATTGGTTAATATAATACATTAACGTCATACCTATGAACTACAACATGAACTTCACAGGGCATTGGTTAATATAATACACTAACGTCATACCTATGAACTACAACATGAACTTAAAAGGGTATTGGTTAATAGAATACACTAACGTCATACCAATGAACTAAGACATGAGCTTAATAATGTGATGGCTAATACGCTAAATTAGAAATGACTGTCCAAGTAGAATTTGTACCTCTAAGATAGGACTGAAATAGGTTCCACATATTGCATACATCTTTATAGTTTAAAGACACAAACAAGCACACACAAATACACACACATATGTATGTATATATGTATATGTGTATATATATATATATATATATATATATATATATATATATATATATATATATATATATATATATATATATATATATATATATATATATATATGTTTGTGTGTGTGTGTGTTTATATATAAAGCAACACCTATTACTACCACTGGAATTAAATCTTACCACAATAAACATTGTACTAGTTAATATAGTTAAAGAACTAAAACTGTGAACTATACCGGTAGTACAATACGTTATTATAACAGAAATCACATTATAACAACGAAAGAGTACGTAAACAATATAAATTAGTATGTTGCTAAAGTGTTCTTTATTATTTTACAGGTTTTGGTTTTGGAGGATTTGGTGGATCAATCGGCTGGTATGCTAGGTGGTATCCCAGCAGAATCCAACTCCTATGTTATTATTGCGGCATTTTTAGGAACTGGAATTGTCTCCAACAACTTTGTTAACCACCAAGATAGCATACCATTGTTTATTGGAGGATGAAATCTATCTCGTGGAAAATGATGAAAATAGTGATTTTGCGAAGAATAAGGAGGACATCTTTTTTATTTTTCGAAATATTAAAGATATTTTTATGCTAGATATATTGTGTATTTAGCGAGATGGCCGTTGTGACTTTATACAAATAACATTAAAATTAAAAGGTATTGTACCAAATATATTTCAATTCAAAGAAACGTAACCTTCTCTTGAACTATCTATTGGATATTTTAAAGTGAACAAAAGATGAAACTTCATTTCAATTGTTTATAGCATATTCCAGATATAAGAAAGTGTAATTTCCCTTAAACTAATTACGATGTTTATCATTTCAAATAAAATAACATATGAGATTTTTTATGGCTTTGTGCATATTATACTCATATGTTTGCTATTTGATATAAATGTTATGATGAGTTTGCATAATTGCAACCTTTTCGTCCACTGGATGATGCTTTATATGAATGTTGATTAAATAATATTTAACTTTGCTTTTCTCGTTTTTATTTGATTATGTTACATTCTATGTTATGAAATAATCCATAAGAAACATTGTATCTTTCTCGATCTTAATATGGAACCGGCATTACGACGTGCAATCGTTTATATAATGAGGGTGCTAATACACTTGTACATGTTTGATTAGGTAGTTTTTAACCTCGGCTTTGCTCAATCAAAATAATTAAGAACAAATTTATTCACTGATAAATTTAAATTTATCTCTCATCATATACGCTACTTACTATGTTGACGCACTTTTAACATTTAAAGTTTAATCACGATAAGTTGTATACGATATCCAAACAAACATCATCGTTATTGGCAGCTCATTCTAGGGAGACCATGTGAGTTGCACTCTCCCTTGGAGTTTTGTCTGTCTCTGGGGTTTTGGCATCGTCTGTTGTGGCTGTGCAGACAGATGCTTGAGTGACAGTCCCTATTGCAGTTGGTGCAGACGTACTTGGAAGTCTGGGTTGCTTGGGTTGCTGATACACTCTTCGTTCTCTCTCTCTCTCTCTCTCTCTCTCTCTCTCTCTCTCTCTCTCTGTCTCTCTCTCTGTCTCTCTCACGCGTTTCTCTGCGGCCTGCTGAACACTCCTCCCGTCAGCCACTGATATGTCCTTGCTAAAAGTCAGTCTCCAGGTTACTCGGGTGGCGATTTTGATGGAGGGGCAGTGGTGACACCTTGAGCACTGACGTTTGTCCTTTTAGGTATAAGGTGAGAAATAAATGTTTGCAGTCATCAGCGAAAGGGTCTCCCAGTCTTTGGAGGGCATCCTCGGTGTGGGTCACAAGAACGGCATCGTCAGCAAAGAGCATCTCCCTGATGAGTACTGATCCAACGTTTGGTCTTCCAGCGCAGTCGTGACAGGTTGAACAGACTCCCGTCAGGCCTGGTGAGCCATTAGTGGACGTATTGAAGGTGTGGGACAGAAGCATGGAAGATGCCGAAAATGGTTGCTGTATACACGCTGCTATACTTCACTCCGCTGTTTATGGAGAAGAAATCTTAGGTGGATCAATCATATAGGAATGTACACTTCATATCGGCATGGAAGGATAGAAAAATACTGCGGAGGTTTAAATGGCAGTCGATCTTTCCAAGAAGTTCAAATAGGCCCCTCCTGCTGGCCATGTCGAAAGCTTTGTTGAGGTCGATCAACATCATGTACATTGGTTGACCTTACTAGGTTTTTCTCTTGGAGTTGTCGGTGGGAGAAGATCAGGTCTGTTGTCTACATTCCTGCTCTGAACCTGCACTGAGATTCCGGGCACACGCTATCCGTTAGCATCTGAAGCCTGTTGAGGACGATGCGGACAAACACTTTGCCAACGATGCTGAGAAGCGAGATTCCTCTTTAATCGTTACATCCATTGTGGTCTTTGTTGTTTTTATAGAGGGTCACAATGGTGGTGTCGCGCAAGTCTTGGTGGCCTAATTTTTCCTCCTGGTAGAGACAGAGTAGCTCATGCAGCGGTGTAGCAATGTCGGTTTCCCACGTTTGATGGCATCTTGCAGATTGCTGTAGCTTGCTGTAGCTACCTGATGCTTTCTCGTTTGAGAGGGAGTCGATGGCTTTGCTGAGCTCCTCTAAGGTAGGCATTTTATCGAGCTCCTCCTGTACATTGCTAAAGGCCTGACTTTTCTCTGGAGTACAGCTCTGAGTAGTGCTCTACCAGACTGGTCATCTGTTGATCTCGGTATGTGATCTTCTGTCCCATCAAAGATTTCATAGGAGGCAACCCCTTTCACTGTTGGGTGGGTTTAGGGCCTTCTTGCTGCCACTGTACATGCCTTTGATGTTTCGTGACTGGGCTATGCGCTTGATTCTTTTAAACAATTGCTGCAAGTACTCCTTTGCTGACTGTTTAGCGCTGTGTTGGGTGATGCTTCGGGCTCTTCTGAGGGCTAGAATCTTGCTTTCATTAGGGCATGTTTTTGTATGTTATGAAGGATAACTGGTTCCATCCTTGAAAGGTTTTCGTGGCTGGGCTTTTCCTTCATGCCAAATGTGGACATGGATATACAATAGATTGCGTCATTCGTGGTAATCCACGTGGATGTGGCATCGTTCTCTGGCAGGTCCTGGAGAGCCTGATCTAGGACGGACACATAGTCTTTCACCTTGGAGAAATATACATCTGAGCAGTGTTGATGCGAGGCCGACCTTTTGGTTTGGAGCGGTTTAGTCTTTGTTACTGTATGCGCATCTTGCTGAACATAAGGACGTGGTCGGAGACGCAGTCTACACTGCAATAGATTCTGTTCAAGAGGATGTAGAGCTTCTGGTGATAACCAAGTCGAGTTGGTGGTAGTGATGAGACCTGGATTGTTTAAATGATACTTTGTGTTTGGATTACACTTGAAGAAGGTGTTTGCAACGCACATGATAGGTGCATAGTTCCAGCAGACTTTGACCATTTTCGTTGGTCTTTCCAGTGCCATGATGTCCGAGGCGGGTAGGCCATGACTCGTGGTCAGCACCAACTTTAGCATTCAATTTGCCCAGGAGGAGTAGTAACTGGTCCTCATAGCATTCCTTGGTGTGTTCGTCCAGCTGCCCATAAAACTAATAATTTGTGTCTACTGAAGACGTGATGGTGGGATCATAGACACCGAGGATGTTGACAGGACCTTCAGCAGTGACAGGTCGGATGGACAGGAGACGTTAACTGCCCTCATGATGGAGGCTCAACCATGGCCAGGAGGATGTATTTGATGGCCAAGCCAATTTCGTGCTGGTGGGGCTTCTCAGGTTCTTAGTTATTCCAGAAGAATGTGTAGTTTTCCTCTCTGAGAGAGCCGCTGTAGGCAATCCTTGTTTCATGGAGTGTGGCTATGCTGACATTTATTCAGGTGAGCTCTCCGTCGATGATAGCCGTCTTCCTGGTCTCGTCCACTTCCTTGAGGTCTTCCGAGATGTCTCAGAGCATGATGCACACGTTCCAACTTGAGAAACGAAGAATTGGAGTCTTCTTTAATGGCTTCTTGTTTTTGTTTTGTCTGGTGCGGAGTTTTTGTCTGCTTGTCATGCTGAGCAACACACTGAGGTCCAGGTACGCAATGAAGCAGGCAGACTTTGGCAGGTCAACACCTTACTGACCAGGGACTGCTTGGCTTAAGGCGGGCGGAAGTCGGCCAGTGGGACTTGATGATTCCTCCTCGAATCTGACCCGTGGCACCCCTTTTCTAAGCCAATTGGGTGGAACTTATAACTCGCAGACTGCTAGTATACGTGTTGTTTCCTTTGTCAACGGCGAGGCTGGAGTGGCCTCTCTAGGACGCAAGCCTGGGCATGTAGTATGGATAGCCTGGGCTGCCCAGACGTCAGGATCCCCATCTCGTCCTTGCAGGTGGGGTTCAAAGGAATACTGAGCATGACATTTTGCACCAGTTTCAAATCAGGAGATGCCGGAAGGAAGTCATAGTTGACACCCAGCCTCCTTAGGGGCTCCACTCCGGATTTTCTGTCTGGGTTTACTCCCGTAGCCTTTCCTTCTCCCGAAGATACCCACAAGGCTGCAAGTTTAGCACTATATATAGATTTTTCTTTGCATTCCGTCAGCTGCGGATATGCGGATGGTTAATGTAAAAATTGTTTCTCAAATAAATTTTTTTTGTTAAACTGACCATTTATCTCGAAGACTTAAACTGTTATTGAAAGTGTGTCTGATTTGGGAATATACTGCAGATTAGTGGGATAATTTATATAGAATATGATGAAAATGACAGACATTGATTTCTGTGACACTATGACAAGCAGTGAGTTTGAAAGCTACTTATCAGCCACATATTTGACACCCCAGTTTTTTTGTTTGAAGTTGAATGTGACCACGCCTTCCTAGCATAAATGCCATAGACGTAGGAGATGAACAAGCAAGAAATTAATGTAAAAACCGTAATACTTGTTATATTGTGGTTTTGTGAATAAATATTAGAAACTATAAAGAAACACGACAGGCCGTCTCAGTAAGTTGATGGATGAGTTCTTTGCTGACTGAAAAAAATTCTAAAAAGAAACTGAGCAATCTGCCTATAATATGTACAAAAGATTTCCTTTGGTTAATGTCTATGTGTTTTGTCTGGATTAACACTGTTCATATGTAAGTTTATAAAATCCAATAATGGCTACAAATACATTTTGACCGTGATACATATAGTCTTGCAAGAGTTCCCGATGTGGCTTCATCCATTTTCTTTTTTGCACGACAACAGTTTTAGAAAATCTAAACATTTTTAAGAAATGAAACACGTATATCAACGAAGTCTCTTTACGCCGTAATCTAAAGGAAAGATAAGAGTGATGGTAGTTTTCAAGACTACTGAAGAAAATTTTCAGTTACTGTTTATAATCATCAGTCTTACTGGATGGAGCACTACTGAATGATATGAGAAAATAACAAATTCCTGAAAATTTATAGAATTGTAGTCCTTGTACAAGTATGATTTATTTTAATCATAAGGTGCTGTCATACATTTGGATATACACAGATAATCAAAATTAAACTTTCAGCGGTTTACAAGCGTCCATCGTCGTGTACGAGTTTATATGTGCACAGTGAATAAGGTATTCAAATTATGGGTGTTACCGTAGAAGCTGATGATTCAATGTAAATAAAAGATTGACGAATGCCCACACACCAGAAAAATCTATATTGTGGAAAAACCGCCTGTGAAGATGAGATTATTTTTAGGAACGAGACTAAGAAAGAATAAATATCTGAAAGTACAACACATATAATGGAGGTACACGCTTCCATCCAATGGAAAATGAATTGAAGTAGGTTGATACGATAAGAAGGGCCACTCAAAAAGGTTACATTCGCTCAATTATTAACGATCTAGTTGATAGCATGAATTTGAATCTATGTTTTGCAGTTAATTGAAAATCACAGTGATTGAAAATTAAAATAATTGTCTAATATGTGAACTTATTAGTTATATCATTAAGTTCAGAGAGCTCTTCAATACGATCGCTGTGTCTTTGTGTCTACGTTCGGTGGGTAATTCGTTTCACGTTGCTGGGCCCTGGTATGCAAACGAACGTTATCCATATGACTTCGTTTTCATAGTGGGAATAATGAGAGTACGATTGTCAGAAGAGGAGCGTAAGTATTTTGCTGGTGTATATACATGGATGAGGTCGGATAAGTATGTTGGACTGGAGCCCTTCAATGAAACGTATCACGGAGACAAATTTGATGTTTAATTCTTGATCGAATGGATAGCCAGTGTATAGTACAGAGCAAGGGGATGTATGATCTGACCAAGGTACTCTAGGACTGATCCGAGCAGCTGTAGCTTGAATTTTTTAAGTGTGCGGTGTAGATAATGAGACGAAATAGACAGAATTGAGTTACAATAGTCCAATCTTGAAAGTATATAGGAACACATAAGTGTTTTAGTGGTGTTAAATAAACAATATTTGCGAACGGAGCTGATGCGTTGCAACTCAATAAATACAGCCTTGCTTATGTTCATGATATGTGGGTGCAATGTGAGAGTACTGTCGGGAGGAACACGTAGGTTTTGTACTGACTGAATTTGGTATTGGTGTTGCTGATATTTATTGTTTGAGGTAAAGGATGTGAATGAGAAAGTCTGTGTTGTAATCAGAATAGCTTCAGTTGTGACATCATTCATCTACATAAAGTTTTTGCTAACCTCGTAAAGTAAGATCGTCTTATATTGTTGTTAGTTAAGAAAGGACAGACCTGGCTTAAAACAAAGCATCAGTGAGATGAAAAGCAAGATTTTGTTGACAGATGGTGACAGCGTAACCATTTTGTTAAGCAGTTGAGATTGATATAAAATTGACTTCTAATGCAACGTGTGTAGAAAAATAAAAAATATACAGGATTTTCTTATCGAATTAGGGTCAATTTAATACTCGAAGAATTCCATCTTTTGAAATTTATAATTCTCTGGGGGATGTCTATTAAACAAAATACTGTTGTTTTGTTTCCTCCTTATGACAATACCCATCTCATTCCCATCCCTTTATAGGTCCACTCCCAATCTAGGCAACCGTCACTATACACGCTGATAAAAACCGAGCTCTTAAAAAAACTGAGCTCTTTCAAATGATGCGATGCTGTTACGGCCCTACAGCGGTAAACAGCCATACATGTACACAGATCGCAAAGTTTATTAATAGTCATTTGTTCGTGTTCTTAAATAGTTGCTGATTATATAACTTAGTTCAAAGGATATAGAATAGGAATGATGCAGTCGAAAATGACTTTTTATTGCTGTTCGATGTTTTCTTTTTTAAGTCCCCATACATCCAATATTCTCGCGCAAATAAATAAATTCCTTCGTGTTGATGCCGAGTTGTCTACATGGTAAAGCGTTTCTTAAACAGGTTAGAATCAATGAGACTTTGCCTGACACATTATTTGAATTATTCTGAAGAAACAAAACTCAGTAAACTCTTAAAGATCTTTAGTATTAACACACTATCTTAGTAATAATAATTGCTGCTGATGTTACTGTTGTTGTTATTGCTCTTTTTGCTTTTGTAATAATGATGCCGATACTTATGATGATTCCGACCATTATCACATAATCGGCAATAACAAAAGCAAATAACAATAGGAAGAAGGGTGTTATAAATTATCTTGGAAGCAGGAAAATCCGTCTAAGGTATTTTGGTACAAAGATTGGTTCAGTATCTATCATATTGGCCTACACTTGATAATAAATACTTTCAAGAGCAAGTAATGGACTGTGAAATGTTAGTTGTGTTACGCCATAGTGTAGGATTAAGACGATAGTTCACAGTGAGATTCATGTCATCATTACTTAATTGCATGGTCGATGTGATTGATTCGTAGATGCATGAAAATCATACTATATAAAATCAGTGAGTTAGCAGCATTCTGATTGGTGATAGTTTATAATTTACAAGAATGCAAAAAAGACTTCATTACTTCATCTACACAAGATGTCAAGAATCTAACTTTTACATGATATACTGGGTGTTGTAGTACTCATACACACGAAAGATAAAATCAATATTTTAGACATGAGCCAGAACTGAAACTTATCAATCGTTCCATGTGTATTTACTGTATCTACAATTATTTTGTTTTTATTCTTAAAACAACTGAACTCTCATTTATTCAACGAAATTGATATTCTCATCCTTCTCAGCCTTTTATCCTCGAGAGTCCACTTCTCCACTTAAAATAGCAGTTTTCTTTGCGGATAACAAAGTTGTTGAAAGCAAAACCTATCCCAAAAAATCTAGCAATAACAGCATCGGTCTTGACGTTTGTAGGGATAAGACCAAGATTAGCCGCTGATCAATCCGCGATATTCACCAAAGAGACCTACAAACAATAATTAATAATTAGGTGCTTAGCGCTGTCACGGACTATTCTGGTGCGTGTTTGTTTTATTACTACAAATAGAAGTTTTAATAATGAGGTGCTGTGCAACCAAATGCATTTGCATTTTTCACAGTTCTTGTTCCCATAGCACGTTAACCAGTACAATGTTTGTTATAGTAAGAGACTGTTCTAGTAATGGTAATGTTTCTGGCTTTTATAGTTACATTGTTAGTTGTTGTTATGATTGCGAGAATGAAAATATACCATGCGCACTGATAAACATAATGTATATATGTGCCTACTATGCAAAACGCAATACCATATACTGTGTCGTGAAAAGGCAATGCATGTTAAGATTGATTTAATAACCCCAAAACGTCATGGATCTAATTTATGTCGCATTTCAAATATCTACTGCAAAGCTGCTGTTATCATATCTTGATTTCAATACAAGTCTTCTGACCAATATACAACATTTCATCATGAAAATGTAACCCTAACATTTTCAAAATGCCGTTGTGACAGTGAGAATACTGCAGAACATCATTCAGCTTAATGAAATCTTAACAGTACGACACAATGTAAACGACACAAAAGAACTAGTCTGGCAGGGAAAGATTGATTCGCTATTCGTGTAGTCTAAATGCGATTAAAAAGCAAGTCTGTCAACAGATTAAATATCAACTGGGACAAAGGGTAAAAATTTGGGAAATGGAGAAAGTTTCTCTTTCCGTTTAAATAAGTAGATTTATTATAAAATTGATTAATATTTGAATACATACGTGAACCAGTTTACCAGCCTTACAAAACCTGCTTTTAACTGTATATTCTAAGAATTTGAGCTTCTGAAAATGTCAATTTCCGGGTCGTAGAAAGAACGAAATACTGTTATTTATCTAAGGCGTATGATACTATCTAATATATAAATGCTGGTTTCTCTTCAAAGATTTTCTGGAATGATTAGGATTAATACAGAGAGAAAAGATTACCAAGAATGAAAAAGGTATCTTGCCTTTGACGTATGGTATTTTGTCAATTTTACTTTCTTTTCAATACTAATAAATTAGGAAATTGTCATACATTTCTCTGAAAGAGAACAGAACTACGAGTGCTGCCGCATTCAGAATTTAAGCAGAAACGCGATATTTTTAATCATTATATTTCCTATACACCAGGCTTATACTGGATAATGCTTCTTATTCAATTCGCTGAATACTTTATTAAATGAGGTATTCGTAATCGGCCGAATAGTATGATGCAGCCGGATACAAGAAGTACAACCTCCGTGAACAGTAGACTCATTGTAATCAGAAAAGAATACACCAATTCGTATCGAAAACCAATTGAACAAATTTCCGAATGAGCCTGCCTTGTATCCCGATGGATATTGATCCAGTGTCATGGTGACAGACCCATGCTGATAGGTTTCCTTTACTCCGTTTTGCGCCCAACGTTATCTAGCAGCTTCCTCCAACAAGCATCCCCACTGAACGTCTATTCAGTGTGCCGTATACTCCCTACGGAATTTTTCTAACCCCGGAGAAGGACGAACAATTTAATTTAAAAGTTAAATAGCTCCTAGACTCCTGTTAAAAAGCTGACGTTCTATGTGTTAAAATACAAAATTAATAAGATAAAAGGTATAACAATTTAATAAACAATATCACTGTATTCCACAATTGCAGGACAATTTTTCAATGCAATTGCTTCCAATTTATACAAGATCTATCCCAAATTGCCAATTATTTCATCCTGGGAGAAGATGTTTTACCTCAGAAACCCTTCCTAAAATTTTGTACGAAGTTTCTAGAACTAACTTCCCGCAAAATGAGCTTAAAACTTCGGCACTCGGAGCGCAGTATAGTGTCTCCAATTTCCCTACGTCCTGCTGTCGCCAATGTGGAGATGTACACTGATTCGTTTACAGTGGATTTAAACAGAATACATTAATGTGAACTATCACCAAGAAGTTATGAATAAATAAAAATGACCCCTTTCATGAAACAATCAAAAGTCTCTTAGTAATTCATTTAAGAAAACGTAATTCACCTATTTAATATTAATAATGTCCTCTGTTGAGTCCTTTAATTAAATTACCAAAGCATACTGCACATCTACATTGGTTGTTTGCTTCCCTCAACATGGAATTCAAGTTTTTATATCGCAGCCACATTACATTGTTCCACGGCTAGTAGAGCTGATAAGTACAAACTGCGTGCACTCTGCTGGATTAATAGAATGAATTATTGTAAAAATCGATTGTTTTAATTATAATATAAAGTAATAAAAACAGAGATTCACTACGTATGAGTGTACAGTGCCAAATAATTAGAAAATAGGAAAAATATACTTCGAAGTTAAGGTTTCTACCGTGAGAGTCTTCGTCTTGGACACTAACGTCTATAATGCATGCATGTGTGTCCCCGGGTGGCCGAGTGGTCTAAATCGCTCGTATTTACCAATCACAGCCGATGCACCTCTGTCCGCGTGGGTTCGAATCTCGGTTTCGGCCACTGTGAATATGTAAGAAAGCTGCCTGTATCTTCTTGTGGGTATGTGTCTTACAGGAATTTGGCCGTGTTTTTCCTCCATTTATACTGGTCGCCATGTATAGCCTATGTTACGCTAGAGAGCGTTATGTAGTCAGGATCACTGGCTGAGGTGCTGATAATTATCGTTATAGCTGAGGCAAAATATAAAATTCGGATTATTACATTTAATTTTCTCACTTTTTGTCTTACACTTTCCTCAATGATCAGTGCGAAAAACAAGTTAATTGGTATTATATCTGCATGATATATAATATCAATTAAGGTTTTTGAAAGTTTATTTTCTAGGTCTTAAAATATATTGACAAGTTTCCTATTTTACATATTGCAAATGTTCAGATTTCACCTATGATCCGCATTAATTTTATGTGCGGATTTAAACTATACATAAACCTGCATGCGACATCGAGTAACTATTTGAGTCATATATTAAAGGGACATAATCAACTATAAATGTTTTCCAGAACTGAATAGTAGCTATCTGTAAGAAATATCTTAGCACATTATGAAGTTCACATTCGAAATCATTGGTAGGACGTAAGTATGTTCTATTAGCCAGAACATTATGAAGTTAATGTTATAGTGCACAGCTGTAGTATAAATATATTCGTTTTAGCACAATATAAGAAAAGAGAGAAAATAAATGGATTTACCTCTTTGACAATGTCTTTTAATACAGGGCCAATTTCTAGTCAACATACAATAGCTACACAAGATATCCAATACTTCATCCCGTCGACTCCCATATCCTGAAATAAATTATTACTGACTTTTCTTAAGAAAGAATGTATTTTTAATCAGTGAACAATAACTTAAGTCATACAACTTCTACATGGCATTTGGTATCAATTTAGATTTTAGAAGGCTCACTTTTTGGGTCTTAAAAGAGATAAATAGGATTCTTAGTTCATAATAATGGCGTAAATGATATAATAGTGAAATATTTTATACAATGAATAAGGCAGAAATTTCACAGTATTTTTTTTTAAAATCATAACCCTAACATTATATTAAGAAGAAAGAAAATAAAATGTTTTTAATGAGGTTCCCCGGTTCGCTCTTAGTTATTAATCATTACCACATCACCTCGGTCCTAGTGGGTTCTAATCTTGGGCTGGGCCAATGTATATATGTGACAAAGGCTTCCAGTAGTTTTGCATAGGTTGTTGGTTCTTACTGGCACTTTCCGAAGTTCGTCCTCTAATACTAGCCTCCTTACTCTGAAACATCGCATTAAACCCGAAAAGAACAACAGCAACTGTAGCGTTCGACTAAAAGAGAATGGAAAGAAAAGTACATAAACAAACGGAAAGGATTTTCATAGGACCTATCAGATAATATTAAGTTATTATGGAACGAATCAACTTAAGTATGATGGCCACCAGTTTTGTATACGCACAATACAGTTTTTACCACCAGTCACGGACGTGAATGTATAATGACATTCGTGAAAATTACAGAGCGAATTTCATTCTATTTTTCATTGCTATTTTTTTATTTTATATATATATATATATATATATATATATATATATATATATATATATATATATATATATATATATATATATATATATATATATATATATATATATATATATATATATATATATACATATACATATACATATACATATATATATATATATATATATAAATTTATATATATTTCTATATATAGATATATATATATATATATATTTCTATATATATATATATATATATATATATATATATATATATATATATATATATATATATATATATATATATATATATATATATATATATATATATATATATATATCCAAGGCATAAACGTTTACCATTATTAATTTCATACGACTGCATGATATCCGTGTATAAGAAATATTAAAAGTTGAGCTATATGTAGTTCCTAAGGTTTGTTGTATTAAAAACTTATTTTATATAAGACCACATCTACATAGGGTTGCTTAACTACATTTTAGGAGTAGGTTATATTTAATTTAAGTACAATTTAAAGGTTTTCCATCATATTGCTTGATTTTACCCCTCAATGTGCATTAGTATCAGTGTCATCACATTTATGTTGCGTCATTTGAATGTATTCGGATCCAGTCGTTGTTTCCATTCAAAGTCTTTAATAGTATCTAAGCAAACATTTGATAAATGTTATTAGAAGTGGAATGTCTTTGTTTTGGGTGAATGAGGATTATTCTAAACAATGAAGCGTAAAACATCATAAAATTAAATGTAATATAGGTGTTAAAATAGTATTAATTCTTTGTTCTTATACGCAATTCTTGCAATTGATTAAATTAAATCTTAACATTGTTACCAAAATATATGCGCTTTCCATATTCAGGGCTTCTGCAATAACACATTTTTGTTCTATCATATTTTCCAGGCGTACCTATTGACACGGTGCATATGTAGTTTCGTTGATCACTCAAAAGCGTCATTTCAAAAATTGGATCAAACTTGCCCTGTAGATTTATTTACATTTTTTAAAGTCAATTGCACATCAAATTCTTCTAACCCGTACATCGCGCTCTTGATAAATCAATTTTTCTCATATTATGTCCTTGGAGTGCGATGTGATTCGATAATCAGTAGAAAACTACATTCATGAATATGGACCTCTATCAGAACGGTGTACGGACATTTAATTCCGCGACAATTAATCCCGCGACTGTTAATGCCTGACATATAGTCCCGCTGACACATTATATGCATGATTAACTGTCGCGGAATTAATTGTCGTGGGATTAAATGTCACTAAACCATATATGGTGTACGGACATTTATATGCTCACATATAGGCTAAGATCACAAACAATTAACACCAACAGTAATCCATCAAATAAATAATAAGCTTATACAATAGTATGATCGCATGAATAATTTTGGTCTTTCGAGAACTAGCACGGACCGGATTGGCTGAATTGACTGAAATTAAGAAATTAAGAAAACCACCATAACTCCCACTATATAAGTCAGAGAGTTTCTTGGCTAACTCACTTGGAATAGTATTAATTGAATAGTAATATCAATATTATTAGTAATATCAGGGTAGAGTCTACAAAAAAATAATAGCCTATGGCTGATAAGATCGCTTTTGGTACAACGTCGAAAGGCAAGCAGTCACTTTGAAACGGCGTCAGAAGGTGTTGCCAGAACAACAAACGCTGTGGAAGGTTGGCACTTTGCACTACAAGCTCTTTTTCAGTGCCTTCATCCCACATTATGGACTTTTTTTTAAGGGAATCGAGAGAGATATTCAGATGCAAAGAACGTCTTTTCTTCAAGGATTCGCTGGTTCGCTGCCGTCTGTCCCCAAGAGATACCAGACGCAGAAGACGCGTGTCAAAAATGCTGTCGAACATTACTCTTCGAGCGAAGTTATTGTCTATCTGCGTGCCATTGTTTACCTGTCACACATTTAACTTTTAGTTCTCTATTTTACTTTAGATTTACATTTAGTACTTCTGATTACCTTTTATTAAATTGTGCTAAATATATTTATTTTATTTTTCTTATTTTACATGTCCACGGGAGGGTTTATCTTTCAGCATATAATGTATAAGCTTATTATTTATTTGATGGATTACTGTTGGTGTTAATTGTTTTTGATCTTAGCCTATCGGTGAGCATATAATGTGTCAGCGGGACTATCTGTCGCGGGATTAAGTGTCAGGCATTAACTGTCGCGGGATTAATTGTCGTGGGATTAAATGTCACCAAACCATCGGAACTTGCGATAATACTTTAGACACTGTATATTTAGATTTTTATAATAAACGCTTAGTTGTATATCTTTGATCTTATACTCCATAGATAATTTTCTAGTTATTTTGATTGTGGTTAGAACTGCGTACGAATACGTTAGTATGTCACTGTGTCTGCCAGTTATTTATTCAGTAATATAATGTCCATTTAGCTAGCCATTCTGGTATGAACCCATTGAGATGAATGAATTTATTATTTGAGCTCCATGTTGTTTGTTTTACCCGACTGGTTATTCAAACTTAAATATGCCTTAAGGCTACAACACTGTATATGCTGCTTCTATCTTTTATTTAATCCAAATTGTTCGAGACTATATCTCTAAGGCGAAGCGCGAAAGTCCATTCCTGTTGTATTGTGTCTAAGTAACTGAATGAAAATAAACATAACAGAATATAGAGAACCGTGTTTACACAGTGTCTCAAATCCAAACTGCATAGATGGGTTTAAAGGGTTTGATAACAGATCGCGTTAATTCGGGTGAATTTTATATTGGACAAACCGGTGTTTGAACTCGTAAATTCTTAGATCGGAATCTAGAGGTGATGATAAAATTTGTCAGGAATAATCAGGAAACTTTCTTGGCAAACATTATACGTGTTTCCTCCTTGATTGTAAGCAGTTATGGCAGAATCCACATTGAAAAATTTTACTTTCGGCAATGGAGCAGCTGTGCTGCCTGCGACGTTATAATAGACAACATCAGAATATACAAGGATCAAATATAGTTCATCTCAATATTCAATGAAAAATTCTTTAGGAATTGATCATGCTTGTGAATTTATGATGCAGGTGATATTATATTCGTTTTTCTACTCAAAAGGGCAAACAAGCACGAAATGTGATAGCGCTCTATCGTAAAACATTCATTTACAATAGTGCTTGTTTGATAATAAATGTAGGGTATTGGTAACAGAAAAACACTACTACCCTTTTCGTTAGTGGGTCATTTGTTGGATTGTGATAAAAATGTTGAAGAGCCTTCAAATGTCCCCCGCACGTTAAAACTATGGACAACGATTTTCAACCTATAAGTTACCTCTTAGAAACTTATAAATCTGTGACCTATAAAAATCCCCAAGTTAGCACATTTCCATAGAGTCATCTAGTAGTATCCCGTACACGTAAAACCTATTGACACATTTAAAGAAAGGATTTCCTGAAGAGATCTATACATTTCATACATGTAAATCCTAAGTCTAAGACTCATAGAAAAAAAAATGTTCAGCGGCCGTCCAAGTGTCATATTAATGTTAAACCTATCGTTTATTTTAAAACAGGATATTAATTATCTACATATTAATTTAAACTTACGAAGTAATGTTATTTAGTGTTGACTCTTCACGAATATGTGGACAACTACTTCTTACAATGTTATCAATTACCCTCAACTTTACATTTCTGTAGTCCACTCAAGTCTCATATTATTTTAAACCTTTCTCCTAATACTGATTTCCGAAGACCCCTCAAATGCCACATTTAACTACGAATTAATACCATTCACTCATATTTTATTATTTCGATAAACAGATGTAAAACTTTGAGTTAGGACGCATCTTATACATCAGTGTCTCCAGAGTTTATACAACCACAACTACCAGCATAAATTAACATAGTGTGTTCGTTGTCCATACTTAGAATGGAGCCAATGTAGCTTCAATGGTAGATCGTCTGACAGTTAATATAAGGCTTACATATTCAAAAATCCACCGAGGCCAGACGAGATCAGCTCCAGTCCTTCAGTTCATTCTTGGTGAAGGATTTGGCACTCATGAAAGGAAAAGTCAAAATTGTGTAAATAATGACGTCGAAGATGTATTCTTTTTGGTGTTAATTTATCTTCTATACCTATGAAAGTGTTTACCGTCATTAACTCGTAACAGTATGAAAGTAAAAATAGTCAACTTATTAAGAGATATTTTAGAAGAGTGAAAAGCTGTGTCCGAAAATCTAAAAGTTTCACTACTTGTTTCCAATTCGCGTTATGTACATGGCAATGCTGTGTTTTGAGCCCTATTATGTTTTTCCCTTATATTAATGATTCGATTACACAGCTTCAACTTAAATTAAGACAAGTATGTATTTTTCAGAAGATATTGATAATCTTATTTGCAATAATATATACTCATTATGTTGTTATTTCTGCCGATACTGCAAAACTCCTACAGAAGTAAATAAATATCATTTAATGTTTCTATGATATAACTGGTATGATGGTCAATAACGAAAGACTAAAATCATTATTTTCAGAATTTGGAGATATTTTAAGCAATAGAAGGGTTGGTGATTCAAGGAAACACATATTTAATGTGTGCCGTAATACAAATATATCAACCCAATTATTGATTTGAACCCAGTCAAACCAGGCACTAACGGCTCAGGCACGGAAAGCAACTACAAAGATTTAGAATTATCAAATCCAATTTGCTTGATTTCGTTGTTTTAATAATTTTGGATTCTGCAATAAAACCATTTGCATGCAATGGGCTAGAAATTAGGGGATATAACTTAAGAAGAGATATTGAAATTGTGCTATGCAACATTTGCAACTATTATTTACGTGTTCTTAAAACCACCAATAATGCAGATGTGTTTTGAGATTGCTGAAGGTACCTACTTTATATATCCTTTTTTCACGAATTATTAAATACTGACTGAAGGTTGTATGAATGCCTACAACTCGCTACTCACACTATTGTTATTTAATGTTTAAACGATTAGACGACAACAACTGTGTCAACTAGGTTACCAATTTTATAAACCTGTCATTTCACTTTGGTCCTGGACATGTCTGGCTAAATCAAGATGTTGGAGAAAGGAAACGGCTCTCACTACTTTTGCAACGAATTAAGGATTCCGTTTCAAAAACTGGGAAATCGTTATTATAACAATTCATATAAATGTTTATCTTATCGTAATTATAATATTGAATTCAAACCGGAAAATATATATCATGTGGATTATAATATTTGTTTAGGTAGTTACTTAAATAAAGTAAGGTACTCGGCGCAATTGTTGAACGCTGAGATATGTAGGCATAGTAGGATTGAAATTATAGACACTGCGACTTATGCAGAAACAGTGATGTTTATTTGGCAGAAGATGAATTCAATTTCGTTTATGGTTGACCGGATTACAACCATTTACGAAATATATACTTTAATGAAGTTTATAACCTATATCTTTATATAAAACAACATTACATCATAGTAAGAATCTCTCTCTCTCTCTCTCTCTCTCTCTCTCTCTCTCTCTCTCTCTCTCTCTCTCTCTCTCTCTCTCTCTCTCTCTCTCTCTCTCTCTGTTTATGAAACATAAGGTTTATCAATCGGTTGCAAAGAGGAACCAAAATTAAAGATTTCTTTTTCTTTAACAATAATGGCAATTTTTAGTCTATTCTTGCTTAATTGAATACATAAATTAATGATAAAAGTCATTAGTAATATATTAATTATTAGGTATCGTTCTTATTATATCAATTCGGCATTTGTCAGGGACCATCTTTGATAATTGATATGACTTGTAAATGTTACACTTAGTTTTAGTAACACCTGTGTAATTTCAAGCATTTATTTTTAATAGGAAATTGTACATGTATACGCTGTTATACTCTAGGGGCTTAAGTCCATGAAGTAAGACAAGGTAAAACACAACAATTTTTCAATTTTCCAAAATATAAATCTACTTGTTTAGAATATGAAATTCAACAAAATGAAAAAATCAAAATAACTTAACAGTATTGTATAAATTCCTAGAATTCCTAGAATATTATCCTAAATGTAGTTGAACATTTTCCCTAAAACTATAATTAGGTATTCCCAATGAAGGTTATAATGTGTTTATGGTATAATGTGCTAGCACTACTGAAGAATTGCTGTTGTAATATTCAAAACTTTTATTGCAAGGTAATCCAGTAAAATTTGACTGACATAAAGTCTTTCAATGCTTCACGTAATCCAACGAAATTACTAAATATCAAAGTCCTTAAATGTTTCCAGATTATTACTTTAGAAGGACTTTGTTTATAATAGTTTCCTTCTATCTGTATTGCATAAAAATATAATAAATCAAATTTCCTCTCATCAATCTCACAAATCTGATTATAACTGAAGAATGATAATGCTTTGATTTATTTCTCTTACATAATCAGCTAATGCGTCTCAAAAAAACAAATCTAAATTGGATCAAAAAAAAAGATTCCTGAATATTTAGATGATTTCATTGTGAAACATTTTAACAGTCAAGTCCTGGCTTTTTTTAATTATTGAGCTATTCAGCAATCTGGTTGTGTTTGATATCCTACAGGAAAAATATACTCCTAGGTACACGTGATGTTGACCCGACCTCCAGTCACTTATTCATTGTGCTGCTTTGACCAAAACAGTTGCTGACATAAAATTGGCAAAATAAAAATTTCACAACGTATCGTACATGTACACCACACATGCCACGTGACTTTAACTTTCTATAGTTTTAAAATAACAAATTATAATAATAATAATATTGCTAGCAGCAAAAACGAATTAAATAAAAATCATAGTATAAAATAATATATGATATAAATATCCTTGACAACTACATTCAATTTACGCACATTAATGGCGTAAACTGTCTTTACTTGTAATTTGCAATATGGGCCAGTGGTATAAAATACTGAAAAAATCGTTCTTATGAACATTTTTTACCTACCTGTCATATAAAAATTCCTTAGTATTATTAGAGAACAAAATAATATAAACTACAAATATTATTGGTAAATAAAGACTTAATTGTAGAAGGCCTAAGTAAATATATGTATAATGCACCCCACTTACGAATATTCTCTCTCACACACATACACACTCAGGGACACGAGGTGATGTATGTGAGCACACGTTTGAATCGCCGTTATTATCAGACATTAATATGATGTTGATTGATATAAAACTACGGTAATTGTGGTATGTCAATGAATTGCATGATCACGAACACCACGATCGAGATTCATTTAATAACAATAATAACCAAAAAAGTATTTCAGAGTACCAAATAATCGTTAGAAAACAAATCTTTGTCTTCAAAATAGTGAGGACTTTAAACGAAACTGACAGCTTCAAGAGAAAGACATTAAACATTGGATATATAGCAATGTCTTAGGGAAACAACGAGTAGGTATGCATTGCATAATTTCAGAGACAATCCAGTACATAAACACTGATTTGAGATACAGCAGTGTAGTTTATAAGGAAATAGAATGCGAACCCGTTAAATCGCAAGAAACGCAAACGCATCCCCTTTTACATAAAGTTAAATCAATTTAGTCCTTGCAGTATTTCATCTCTGGTTTGTCCCGATGTCTGTGACGTTTCGAATCTTTCCGTTTATTGTGCTAGCACTTCTGAAGGATCACTGTTCTAAATTCCAAACGTTTTACAACATGTTGGAACTGGTATTCATCTCACTTCATTTCTCCACCCTTTTATTCGAATTTGGAACACACTACCTGTTCATAATGGGTTTTATGATCAACCAACAATTTTCATCACGAACAATAATAATAATAATAATAATAATAATAATAATAATAATAATAATAATAATAATAATAATAATAATAATAATAATAATAATAATAATAAAGAATTATTATTATTATTATTATTTTAATAATAATATAAAAAATAATAATAATCATAACTATACAAACGTAGGGACTGGATCACTAGGAAACTCGAGATTATTAAACCTCGACAAAAATAAATCTTTTACTACACAATCTAATTCACTTCCTTTTTATGTTGATGTGGTAGTCTACAAAACACGAGTATTAGCCAGAACAACGTCTTGAAATTGCTTTAAAATTCGCAGATTGATGTGCAATATATAGTACTGCCCTCCAGAAGAGGCAACAGATGAAACATGATATTTTGAGGCAATATTTATTTAGTCTTAAAACATTGTTGTGCTTGTACCACTAGGGTGGTAATCACATTCAGGCTGATTTGCTCCATGAAAAGTAATAAACTCAAGGAATCTTCAATGAACTCTCTTTCTATTAAGCTGCATCTTTTTCCTTCCTTCCCTTCGATCGACTTAATGTTTTTCTTTGTTCTCTATAAAGTTTGAATTCATGAAATTAATGCAAGTTTCTCTATCTGTAACATTCATCTTTTGAAACTATTGGATTGCATATAATTTACCTCACCACAAAGTTTACATTAATTGGACAGGAATGGAATGAATGTATGCTGTTTTTGTTGTTGTTTATGCAGGTTTTAACGCCATTTTCAACACAAGATAGGCTATACATGGCGGCCAGTATAATTGGTGGAGGAAGAACCTTGGAAAACCCCGGAAAGAACCACTGACCCACGATAAGCTACTGACAGGCTTTCTCAAGTACCCACGTAAGTAGAGCCTGAGACTCGAACTCACACAGGCATTTGAGATGGCAATGATCCGTAACGGTGAGCGCTCTAGATCTCTCGACCACTTGAGGCCCCCATGAATGTATGAGGATTTGTACTGATTGTAAATGCTATCTATACGATTATATATATATATATATATATATATATATATATATATATATATATATATATATAAATATATATATATATATATATATATATATATATATATATATATATATATATATAATCTTAATAATAAAATCTCTAAATATAAAAAAGAATTAAACTTCAGAATATAATAAGAGTAAATATAATTTGACATGTAAGAGGTTTTGTATTTGTCTGGCTTTTATATTGAATAAATTTCAGGTTAAAGTAATAAAATATAGCAAATTATCAAATAATACGGACATAACTCTTCTTCGGTAACAATCAATCACTGGAGGTCGAAATGACTACAAGGAAATTACTAAAAATGAAATAGGCTAGGGATAGCAAGGTATATTTTAAATTACCAATGCATTTCAATTTCATATCAAATAATGGGCATACAAAATATTGTTTTCTGTATGAAATCAACTTTCCAACATAAATGTTGATAAAGTCCTGAAATTTATATTATAATATAATTATTTAGTGTCAAAATGTTTCAGTCATAAATAATGTATATATTTATTCAGAGGAAAGCAAGGGTGATTTATCAATCAAAAGACAAGAGGTGAAGTAGTGCACACAATCTAAATTTATTATTAAAGGAAATTCATCTTTACTGTTAAACATGCATTTATCCTACTTTAAAGGTCAAATATTACGTGTTACAGTCGTATGAATGATTACATTATTTCTAGTACAACAAATGGTATATAACGAGGTTTAACAGTGCGCTAGGTAGAAGACAAAACTTAAGGGTATTGTTGTAACTTCAAAATATAGTCATGGAATTTGAAAATAGAATATATACAGCCTTAAAAATGTTTAACAGAATATTTTTACTGATGCTATTGCTCACAGCTAAAATTTATCTCATCTACGAGCACGCACGAAATAATTATTAGTGTCTGCTCTACTGACAGGACTTGTTATGGATTTAAAAAAACAGCTGTTGAAATCACCGAAGATTAAGACAGGATAAGCTAAAAACATGTATAGTTCATAGGATTTTGATACATATTATTCTCAATGACTCGATGATAATGACGACGACGATGATGATGCTGATGATGACAACGATGACTATGATAATGTGTTCATGGTTATAATTATGACAATGCTACAACAACTATCTTTGCTACTAGCATCGTTTCTAAATGAAACAAAGTTTACCGACCAAATAAATTTTGTGCTATCAATAGAAATAGCATGTAATATCTATTTTGTACTAGTCAGGTAAACTCTAAGAGTGACTAAAAAGAACACCTTTTATTGGGCGATAAATATTGGGGTCATTGGGAAAGAATGGAGTCGGAAATCAGTTGGCAGGAAAACTGGATTTCTGACAGCAGTATCCTTTTTGTATATCCGATCAGTTTTATACTGAGAGAACGTATATATTTAAGAAGAATACCTGTTAATAACTGTTCATCTCTCTACACATGCGTTACTCACTGTCTTTGTCTTGCAATAGCTACACCGCATACTAAGCTAGAGCACAGTCTTTAATAGAGCGGATAATTATTTTGGCAACGAAGTTTTATGATACTTATTAGAGAAAGGAATATTTAAATGAATAATATTGTGAAGTATGTGCAATATTCCTTCTGTTTTCCTCTCTTCATCTTGATCTGTTAAGAGATGTTTTTGAAGTTGCAAAGAAAACTCAGTATTTATATGGAAACTGTCATAACCCCAGCACAAAAAATTATTTTATTAATTAAATGACACGGTGGTGGATGAATCAGTAGGTCTGGAACGAATTGCAGAAAATGAAAAAAAAAACATTCAACAATCGAATTTCTTGTTTTAGCTTATGTCTTTTGTAGGCATTTTCTAAACTGTTCTTTGACTTCTGTATCAATTTTTCAAGCTTAGTTTTTCAACATTTTCTCTTGTACAAAACAATTCTGAAGTTTCACGTTTTATTACATTATATTTTCCGCGTTCACATTGCCTTAACGACGCTTTGCGTTGTTGGGACTACTGCAAGAACAACCCTGGAATCTTTCGTTTAATATCTTTTACGGATGATAGAGGGAATCGATATTATTATGTAGTGACAAATGTGTTTATAAAATCAAGCTTTAACATTGGCATATTTCCATAGGTATCATTGATGGCTGACGGTATAGTGTTGGTAAATCCATGTGGACTTACATGGCCCTTTTAAATGACTAATAAACTATTGTGTTACTGAACATGGCATAACTATGTCTCCGGATTTTGTCACCTTATTGGCATATAATTGTTTCAATCTTCTCCAAAACGACTGGAAAACGTTAAAACAAACTTGTTTGAAGAATCGATACAGAATAATATATGTCAAGTCTGTGTCGAATGCAGCTTCTGGATACAAGTATCCGTTCTGACCATATCCGTCTGGATGTAACTCTTATGACTACTAACGAAAACTCAGAACACAAAATGGAATATTGCACCGAGTTAAAGAATCAACCATTTAATATGATGTCCTTTATTAATATGTTGTGAACTTTGAAGGAGTGCAAACTTGTCAGAGACTACACACACACAAACACAAACACACACACAAATATATATATATATATATATATATATATATATATATATATATATATATATATATATATATATATATATATATATGTATATATATGTATATATATGTATATATATATATATATATATATATATATATATATATATATATATATATATATATATATATATATATATATGTATATATATGTATATATATATGTATATATATATATATAAGTACGTCCTTGGATTTTTAATATCGTTTGTGCTTAAATCAAAACAAAATAATCTGTCAAGTAAACCAAGTCCCTATTTAAGGAAAGAAAAACCATGCAATAAGTTAGAAAATGTCCTCACTGCAAATAGATGCATCATACTTTTTTCCGTTAAAACTAGTACATATGGTAAACAAATATGTTTAACAGTGTGTTAAACACATGGATAACTTTAAGTAATATACAGTGTATTGAAGTGCATAATATAGTCTTGAGATTTAGAAAAGTTATTGAAATGGCCTTCAGTATGTTTATGGTATTTGTTGCTGATGTTTTTTTTCTTCATTAGCAGCATGTAAAAATGATGATAGAATTATTAAAGGAAAAGATAAGAAATTATTCTCATTTATTAATAGTTAAAACATGTCAAAGCTGCTATAAAACATAGTCAGACTGGCAGGCAGGTGAATAGATAGAAAGGTTTATAGATGGTTAAATCAATATGTAGCGATGTAAGTGCAATTAGATATCTACCTTGGTGGCGTGTATATTAAGTATCAAACAGAGAATTATAACTATTTAATTAAAGGGAAATGAAAAATTTACAATATAAATGTTAAGCAAATATATTATTTACTTGTACTGCCTTCTGTTTAATTCAACAAATTACCTATAATTTAAATGTTGCTACTCCAGAAAAAAGCCCGGATTTAAATAGGATGCATACTGACGATTGGCTTGGTTGGTATGGGAGTCTAACAGTGATGTGTATAATTAATTTATTTAAAGCGTATGCATATGCATAGCCTTAGTCCATCAATGAGTAAAAAGGCTTTAGATACCTGAATTTTGTTTTGTTTGTAAAATATAATTAAGGTGTTTCCTGCTATTTGAATTCAAGGTCTGTATTTATTACAAAACTTAGTAGGTTCTGGAAGCAAACTTTTGACCGACACCCTGGTCATTTTATATTGTCTTAGGTGTTTCGTAAGGTTGTGGTACACCTTGCCAGTGGCTTCTCTTTGGTCGGTGGTTCTTCCCAGATTCTTCCTCCACCAGATACACAGACCGCAACGTTTAGCCTGTCATGAGTGGAGAATGGCGTTAAACTGAAAATTACAACAAACCAGAAAAGAGGCTGCAGCGTAATATGATAATCGACTGTCATTTTCAGGGTGCATAATTACCTTCTCTCACCTACAGCCGTGGTGTAATTACTATCGTACGCTGTGAAGAATAAACGTACCAAACTATGGAGGGAGTATCACATCCTTATTTGCTGTCTAATCAAACAATAAAGATAGCATTCATTTTGATGTCCAGTTGCTGTCTAATCAATCAATGAAGATAACATTCGTTTTGATCTCCAGCATACATTATAAAAAGTATTTATCAAAGGTTTAGGCGAATTATATACAGAACAAAAATGTTTTCGAGCAAAATCAACACTAGAAAGAAACATGTTTCATAAATGTGAACATCAACATGCAGAGTAGTTCTCTTGTTATTAACTCATACTATTCAGTTTTCGAGTGTTATTTTTATTGAGATTTGTTCTATTTGGAATCATACTGAAAGTATATTTCTGCCTAACTAAGCAAAAGTCAAATATCAGCTGTGTATGAATATCTTCTTTTGTTACATTCAGTTCACGCAGTGTCACCAGACTAGAAATCTTAAATAATTAATTTATCTGGGTGTTCTACTGAAACTAATATGAAATCGGGGATTTATTTAGATTTACAAATTTTTAAGCATTCTACTGGAAATCTCATGTTAAAATGTATCCATAGGTTCAAGATATGGGAGACACTTGATGGCTCTCTGGAGGAAATGTAACCTTAACATGTTTATATTACAATCCAGTTCAGTCCAATAACTGTTACTAGCAGCCAGTCATCTACTATAGAACACCATAAAGCACACCATCAACACGCTTTGTGCATTGACGAAAATTATATATTTAAAATCCATTGTTGTGACTAGTAAATATTTACCTACTATCCAACTCACAATAGTGTACTTTCAACACGCCGTGTGTATTGGCCAATTTCCCACATATTATATCCAACACGCTTCTTGAAATGGTCAACATAATTTAATCTACTGTGTAGCATACTACAATATGTCATCCACATGGGGAGTGTACTTGAGCAATTCACCTCGCATACCATCCAAGACAGCCTATTTAGCGCACCGTATCCAGGCAGCAACACTAAGACAGATTTTAACCATTAGAGCACATAATACTATTCACAGGCCGTGTATACTGACCAATACTCTGATGTGACAATTACCTTATATATAATATCCAACATGTCATGTGTAGTATTCTATATCCTGCACCCCACATTCTACCTGATGATATAAATAGATATATTGATGAAAAGCAATTCATAATAGCACTAAAAGTAGTACTGAACCTTTTAAAATGTACTGGAATTAGGAAGACTATGAAATATCTGGAAAATGTTAAAATGAATCGGGCTCGGCTAACAGACTAAGATTCATTATTCATATTATATCAATCTTTAGCCGAGGCTGACACCAAAAAGCAGGAGGAATATGAAAGAAAAGAAGTTGGCCATGGGTTAAAAGTAGTACTACAACACGAAAATTTCATCTTTGTTAGAAGAGACTAAAGTAAAATCAGGAAAATGTAAACACTTTGGTCCTAGACTAAAAGTTGTATACAAATTCCGAATATAAACTGGATTTTAGCAAAGAATGAAAACAATTTATTAAAAATATATAGAGAAAAATTGCCTTGGCAAGAAGTAGTAACTTAATTCCGAAACTCATACAGATATTAGCTGAGATTCTAAAAGGACCGGTAAATTTAAAAATATGGTCGATGTTAAATACTAATACTTAGATTTATACACTAACATAAAATGTATCGAAGATCAAAAGGAAATTTCCCCAGAATGTAAGCAAAGTGAAAACTAATTATTACAAATTATAAAATGGATAGTTTTGAAAGTGAAAACTTTACAAATTTACTTTTTAAAATTCAAGGAGTAAAACAACTATACAGAATTTAGCGAATACTGTAAATACTTGGCAAATAAAATTATTGCAAAATATATTTTATAAATTGTAAAATAAAAGTTTACAATTGTAACATAAAATAAATTTAAGAAAGAACAGCAATAAAACAAAATTACTGTCTACGCTTACTAATGAACGAAAGCTCAACGGAGTAAGGAAAACATCTCTCTTAGAGGCAATCCAAAGTTCGAATTAAACAATATAGCGGGGCTTATCCCAAGGAAATATTTTGTTTCTATTCCTCGGTCCAAGTACTATTTCTTCCACATCCATTTTGAAGGAATCTCGCTAACAAACGAATCAGCAGTGAAGAGGAAGTCTGTGGCAGGTTCATTAGTTTTTAATTACAAATATCAAGCGCATTATATAAAAACCAGTCGACAACGTTTGGAAGCTCGACAACGTTTGGAAGTTAGGATAGACATCCAATGATCTAATACAGTGTCATTTTGTTAACACTACACACTACGTTTCTGAGCTAAAAACAACTTTTTTTATTATCGTTTCTGGAGTGCTCATGAGAACAACCGTTTTAATCTTTACTTATTGCTTGTGACTTGTTGTTATTGTTGTCTATATTTGTATATATATATATATATATATATATATATATATATATATATATATATATATATATATATATATATATTTTCTGCTGATTGTCTAGGATAACTTCTCAGAAATTGTTATCTTCACGAGTATTGTCAAAATTCTGCATGTAATATGACGTTTAACGTGTATGCTAGAGATACCGCAAACTGAAGGTCCGAACGAATTTGGCATCTTGTTATAGGGTAGAACTTTTCTTCGTCTTTGACTTCGCCTAGGGTGGTATCAAATCCCCACAGAAGTATTTTGTTATGACGTTTTGTATGAATTCCAAAACATTTACATTTTGGGACGAATTTGCTGGATTTATTGATATATACAATTTCGTTTAAGACATTTATCATATCGCTTGTGTAGATTGTTTGAATACCGAGGTAACTTAAATGGCAGAGCATGGGACTCAGTCTAAAGGTTGCAGGTCCGATAAGCCAGACTATGATTGGTCGGCTGCTCGGTGCGTTCTTGGCGAAGGTACGTAGCTCTCGTGAAAAGAAATGAGAATATTTTGTAAATAACAATGTCGACGATGACTATCATTTTGTCTTAATCTGTCCTCTAAAGCTTTCACGTATAATTTTTTATTAATTCTTTATTAATGCAGGAAATGATGCATGAATAAACAACTACAATGACTTAAATAGTAAAGACATAACAACTGTAAAATACGGATGTATATATGTGTATTATGTATTCAAACTTAGATTATATTATGCCACAACCTCCGCCGAAGATTTATGTATAACATATGCTTCTATTTCTTTTTGTCATTAAATTATAAATTCATTTATGGACAATGTGTTTTTGGTTATGCATTACAATGCATAAGTCAAATGAAAAAACATCTGATCCGTATTGTTCTCATTTCCTGCGTGATATTGCTATGTGCACAAAATGCCGTTAAAGCCAACAAAAGCAACACCAGCCAACTGGCCACTGGGTCAAGGGGGAAGACTTATTAATTATTACGGACTCAGCAAAGAAGACTTGTTAGACTATTTAAATTTTGATCTTACCTTGGATAACCTTAGCAACTAACAAACTCTACATTGCACAAACACACCTAAGCAGCCTTAATACCTATCGTACCAAAGGGACACTAGCATAAATGTTAGCTTACTGAAGACAGTTAGTTGCTCTCTTGCAGACCTACGTTATTATACCTTTGGGTTAAATTATGATATTATTTGGGGTTTTTTGTTGTTGTTCTAGATTCATTGCTAATCGCAGATTTACAATTAGTCTAGTATTAATTGTACGCAGCTTCCTTAACAATTTAACTGTAGATTCTATCCTTAGAAGATATACAGGTTGAGACTGGATATAAATAATTCAAGGAACGATATACTAGTAATACTATAAATCTGTATGTTTTTTAGAAGTCCGTGCCACGTTCTGTATGTTGTATAATTGATAACTCAACGAGCTGCTGCTTCTAAAATGTGTTTCCGGTTATAATTTGCACGTGTTTTAATTAATCCACACATGTTGCAACTAAATGATTAAGGGCTTTATGTCAGTGAATCATGGTAACACTACTATGGCTTTGGTAGACCATTATATGGGACGGTGAGAAATAGAATTGTGCACACTGGAGAAACCATGACCACTCAGGAAATCACCATACTTCCGTATGTCAAAATTACTTTGGATGACATGTTAAAGAAAAGAATAAAAACCCACGACATAAACAAGAAAAAAAACATAAAAGATACATGAAAGATTAATTCAGCCATACATTACGCAATGATGACAAAAACATAATAGGATATCATGATACGTAACTCTTGGAATAGCATTTTTGTCCTGATGAATTTTCAAGGACGTGCTCATAAAATGTACGAACATCTAATTGACATATCACTTGTATGATTTTGACATTATGACATTGGTACCTATATATAATTTATATTGTGTGCTTAACCTTTGTCCTTGATGATAATCGTGACACTAGTTTACTGCCAATGTACGCCTAGGGCCCATAATACTATAGCTAGAGATCAATATAATAATGACGTAGAACATCCTATTATAAATTAATTTAGGACAGTGCGGCATAAAAGGAAAGAAAGGAAGTAAACAGAAAAAAGGAAAGAATACAGCACATAAATATAAATATTAAGGAAAATGAGAGGGAACTTGCATTACAAATTACATGTGATTTTCCATATGGGTAGAGAAAGAAATAATAGATTTGCATCAATATTAGACCGCTACTGTAGAATGAAATATATATATATATATATATATATATATATATATATATATATATATATATATATATATATATATATATATATATATATATATATATATATATTGCAAGTTGAGATATTATGACAGGATCAGAGAATATATTATTTCTTCACATGGGAACTTTTACTAATATATTCTTTAAATCCCTTTTTAAGATCTGCCTGAAAATAAAACAAAGTGATATTCACCTTCAACTTGCCTGTTTATTACATAATAAAAATACATTAATGTTACGCTGATTGGAGGGCACCGTTACGTCAACCTTCCTCTCTAGCTAAATTATGATTGTAACAACGAAGTCTGCTGAGTGCATTTTGTTCTGGGTAAGCTAATTGTCCAAGAAAACTAAACGGAAAAAGCATCATAAATTTACTATTGTGATATGTCTTATGTGATTTATTTACGGCTGAATTCCAAACCTGAATTAAATGATCTTTAAGACGTTGTCTGAAACTGAACAGATATACTTTTGCATCTCCTATATCCTGTTCGAACGAAATATAACCAAATGCCTTATATGAATAGCATATTTTTGACTTTCGAAACCCAAGTAACTTTACAAGACTCCTCATTTTTTTAGCACGTTATAACATTGTCTTCTATCTGAATCTATCGGATACCATCCAAACATGATCAACAAAGTCCAGTACTTAATACATTTACATTAACAAAAAAAACATAGAGGTAATCTTTCACATTCTAGTCGTGGTAAAAGGGGGTAATTATGTCTCGAAAGATTTGGAAATATAGTCAAGAACCTATCATGTATTATTTCAATTGTATGTGAATATAAATATGCCCTAATTTCATCGACATAGATTAATATATTATTTCATGCGATCATAACATTAAAAAGTTTGAAAGCTTCTGGTGGAAAAGTAGCCTGTCTTGTTTTGAATAATACGCACTGCATGTAGATGCTTGTTCTGCTTGAATTGTCAGTTCTTATTTCGTCTTCGTCCATATATGTTAATGACTGAAATATAATCCCATATAGTCATACCATGAACCGGTTTTAATTTGATTACCTCTATCGTACCATTTTTGTTACTCCTCAGAAAGAAACTGTTCCTGAATAGAATAACTTTAGTTTTATCTAAATTAGCACACATTCCACTGTTTTGACAAAATGTATCCACCGCATTAAGTTTTCTTTGTAAAGAAGCGATTGAACCAGCAATCAACGGAACAATAATGTCAGATATTTCTTGTGTAATATAGATGTCAGTAAGACACTTTAGTCTTAGGTATGATATTGAATGATTTATACATATGTAAAACAGAAGAGGACTTTATACGCTGCCTTGGCTGGTGTCAATACTACAGGTGAAAATTTCTGTATATTGCTATTTTATCTGCACACATGAACGTAAATTTTCCTACAATGAATCTAGAACTTTAAACAACTTTCCACCGATACCTTTTTCACTAAGCATTTCAGTAATTGTATAGAGTCTATATACGCTGCCTTGTCTGGTGTCAATGCTACAGGTGAGAAATTCTGTATATTGCTCTTTTATCTGCACACATGAACGTATATTTTCCTTCAATGAATCCAGAATTATACAACGTTCCACCGATACCTTAGTTCATAAAGCATTTCAGTAATTGTATAGAGTCAAAACTCTTCAAAAATATAGAATAAAGACATTAAAAGACACCTCTTTTATCCAATAGTTCTTAACCATCGCTTGCAGCTAACATATATTATCAATAGCAGAGCCCAGCCTAGGCTTATTTAATTAACATATTTTAATAATAATAATAATAATAATAATAATAATAATAATAATAATAATAATAATAATAATAATAATAATAATAATAATAATAATAATAATATGGGGCCTTTTAACATTGTTAGCCCAACAATCATAATTTTCACCCCATCTTAACTGAAAAATGTAGCATTGTTTAGCATATCTTTCTTCCGGCCTTTTTGTAAATCGTAGCCAATAGATCAATATACGTTTATATCCTAAACACTGCATACTAATTATATCTCATATGTTACATACGATTGCATTAGAGTAGAGTCAGACGTACCAAGGATATATTTACAAAATAACAAATGAGCATTTGTCAATACCATCATAAAACCCTAATCCTCAGCTCCTAATTAAATGAGTTGCTATCTTCGTGTAAAACAGATAAAGCAATCGGGTTACGGGTAATCTGCTAAATTTTGAAATGATTTGCTTCAATACATGCACCGCCTTCAGCTCCTGCAAGGATAGAGTTGTCTTGATATATACCTAGAGTTTTGTGAAGAAAATATGTATCCTAAATAAGAATAATATAGTTCAGTCTTTAACCCTGTACGGCCACTTGCCACATTTTGTAACTTCTAAGATAGCCACCTCTGCAAAATGCAACCATTCTTGCTTTTTCAATATTCACTTTTAATTTCCACTTTAGGGTATATGTATGCAACTTATTAAGCATATTTTGCAACTGTTGAGCAAAATACAATTAATTAATATGCATGCAACAGTAAATATAGTCTAAATGTTTCTACAGACACTCCATTTTTCCTTCAGAGAAAAATGGTTTCAATTGTTCAAAAAATTAAGAAAACAGTACAGGCGATAAAACACATCTCTGGGGTAATCCCATAGGACAATTAAACATATCAGTAATAAGATTGTTGGACGTAACACATGCCTTTATATCATTATAATTGGCCTTGATGATTTTAACATTTTAACATTTCTCCACTAATTTGATAACTAACTAATCTGTTAACTAACTACCTAGCTTCTGGTACAGCAAGTCTTTCTATTTTATCATAGGCTTTTTCATTGTCAATGAATATTGCATAGTGTCTATCCCTACGTTTTCGTAAATAAATACAAATATATTATCTGCTCTTCGCCCAGCAATTCGTTTTCCTAGATCCATTTATTTATACTATTAATCAAATTAAATGTCAACACTTTACTTAATACATGTAGTACACTAATGCCTCTGTCAATGAATGATTCATTTGCTTCTTTCTTCAAAATTGTTATGACGATAGCCGTAGCCCATTATTCCGGATATCCAACATTGAATAGTCTGTTAAGAATTATTTGGTAATATTGGTGATATTATGTTGCTCTTACATATAAAGATCTCGCTAGTTAAAGCATCTATTCCCCCAGCTTTGTCAGGTTTCAGTTTACTCATTGCTATGCATACCTCCGCTTAAGTGATTGTTCTATCTAACGTCTCATGAATTAGGTTAATGTTTTCAGTTTATTTAATTAATTCAATGTTTTCAGTCAACAGAAGTGGAAGAATTAAATAATTCTAGAAAATATTCAACCAAGTTGCGGACGTTAAAATGTTTTGCATACAAGTACTTGGGTTCTAGACAAGACGCCAGAAAAGTTGTGTATCTTTGGAGTATCATCATCATTATCATCATCATCATCATCATCATCATCATCATCATCATCATCATCATCATCATCATCATCATCATCACCACCATCATCATCATCATCATTATCACTGGTCACTAATAAATTGTTTACTCTCGACATCAGCTAAGTTGGCGTTTACTTAATAATTATTCCTAAACAATTTGATTTACCATTATGTGTATGTGATCTACAAAACAATCTAAATGATTTTCCTTTATCTCATGTGGTATTGTACAAAACTATCTACTCTTTTGCAGATTTGCTCTTGTACAAAACAGTCTAGCTCATTTACCTTTATCTACATCGTGGTCTTCAGCAAAGCACTCAGCACTTGTTTCTCTATACCAAGTGCTAATATGGTCTTAGAAGTTAGTATAGGCAAATACGATGCACACACACACACACACACACACACACACACACACACACACACACACATACATACATACATACATACATACATACATACATACATACATACATACATACATACATACATACATACATACATACATACATACATACATACATACATACATACATACATACATACATACATACATACATACATACATACATACATACATACATACATACATACATACATACATACATACATACATACATACATACATACATACATACATACATACATACATACATACATACATACATATATATATATATATATATATATATATATATATATATATATATATATATATATATATATATATATATATATATATATATATATATATATATATACATCCCACACCACCCGAAAAGAAAGATCCAGCAGATTCAGTCTCTATATTTTCCCCAACACAATATGTGAGGCACTATTTGATTGATATTAAAAACACTATTGTTCCTTATGCGAAATGGATGGTCGTAGTTATCACGCTGATTCGTTCGACGAGAAAGTATTACTTTGAACAAAATATCCAGAAACTCTGTTTCTTTTTATTACATCTTTTTCTCTTCTTTCTCTCCTATTCATAAAGACTGCTGGATTTTTTTTCTTCGTTTTCTATAATTTTCTTGTTTTAATGCGAATATTTTAAACTTTAATATAAATATTATTTAAACTTTGATATCGATAATATTTAAAATTTAATATCGATAATATTCATCTTTCGAACCTCACTTTTATTATTAAAACACAATGTTTGCATTTTTTGTAGGGTATATGAAAAGGAGAGTGAATAGGTGTGCATTTGGCTTTTGCTCAAATTCTTGACTTCCCATTTTGTATCGATTGTAAATTTCGATCCACACAATTAAGAAATAAATATATGCTTAAACTAATCATAAAGCATAAAACATGAAGGAAATAAATCAGAAACTATAATAAAATAACACTAAATGGAAACAGTTACGAAGTTTTTCATACGTCGGAATTTGATATTTAAGAAAGTTTAGAGGAAAATAATAAAATACCACAACCCTTTAAATAATAGTATCTTCGTTAGCATTCAGTAACTTAGATGACGATGATAATGAAATTACTAACAATGAAAACTAGATGGGAGCAAATTATATTTATTTAATCACCAATGAATTATAAGACAATTTCAATTGCGTATTAAATAATGGGCATACAAAATATATGTTCTCTATAAAAATAACTTTCCAACATATATGTCGGCAAAGTCCTATAAGTTAATAACAAAATGTAATAATATAATATCAGTCAGATTCAGTCAGAGATCGTGTATCTATTTCTTCGGAAAGTAACCAGGTGTGATTTATCAAACAAAAGACAAACACTCATATAGTGCCTAAAGGCTATATTTATAAATGAAGTAAATTCAGACTGACTATTAAGTCAAGCATTGAGTACGATGGTAAAGGTCAAGCACTTCTGTTTGAGACATATAAGTCATATTTTTATTCTCTTATGTATATCATTATACACGGTATATAAAGACCTTTTAGAGTGAGCTAATTTGAGGCAAAACGTTAGGGTACTGCTTTGTTGTCTCAAAATATAGCATTGGGAGTTCAAAAATCACCATCATGGCCTTCAACAAGTTTTATGGAATATTTACATTGACGGTAGTGCTTCATATGCAGTGTGTCATACATGCTAATCGAGTTCATAAGAGTAAAGGTAAGAATTTGTATTCAGTTATTATTGATCAAAACAAGTCATCTGTACAACACAGATATACCGATAGGCAAGCATGTAAATAGGCATATATATAAATATAGATTGATAGATAGACAGACAGACGTATGGACAGACAGACAGATAGACAATTAGATAGATAGACGTATGTACAGACAGACAGACGCACAGACGGACGAACAGATAGATAGATAGATAGATAGATAGATAGATAGATAGATAGATAGATAGATAGATAGATAGATAGATAGATAGATAGATAGATAGATAGATAGATAGATAGATAAAAATGTCTAAATGAGCAAGACGCAATACGATTGTCAAATGCATATTTAGCCTTTTTACATATACAGTATACTTAAAAGTTAATTATGTAACAGCAATAAAATTCAAAGTTCGTTCTATTTTTGTTTTAAAGGAATTATTCAAGCACATCTTTGACATTATATGTAGAAAACAAGAATAATTCATAAGTTAATAAGTTAAATATTATTTAAATCTATTTATAAAGATTACTTCATTACGATTTAAATTTCCATGCCCAAAATCAACCGTAATCTCGTTCATGAAAATACAATTTGTTTTCAGAAAAGTCGAACATAATTTATTTCAGGATATGGTGCATATGGTTATGGCAGTTTTGGGGAATCCGACATATTGTGTAGCTACTGTTGGAGAGTTCAGGATTGGAATTGTCTTAGCAGATTTTGCCAAAGAGGTATATTTTATTTTTTATATTTACTTATTTCTTGGTTCGGATTCCTTGTGATGCATAAAACAGAATGAAATTACATCATGTTTATGCGCACAAACGTGAAAAATACATAATGTGCTAGCTAATAGAAAACACACATACAGACACACACAGATATGTTAATAGATAAGTTCTTTTAAATGCTGGAAAAAGTTCAAATCGCTTACGTACCTTTAGGATAGGGACGAAATGGGTTTTTGTATTTTGAACAGGTCAGGAAGTTAATAAATATAGCAAAGTTTTAAATACATTTGGTTTGATAGATGTACATACTTACAAAATATAAGATTGCTCAGAAATCCTTATCTCTTCCTACGTGCACCTATTGTAAGAAGAAATGGAGTGTTATTTCTGACTGCAATAGATCGAAAAATAAGCAACAGTACAAAGACAGAACAATTTCAAATGCTCTTATTTTAAATAGCTTAAGGCCACATTCTTGAATTGAAAAGTTATATCTTTAATAGGGACAACAAATCCTGATCTGCATTTATTGTGGAAAATTATGAAAAATACATATCGAAAGGTTGTAAATCATTTACAGTTATGTCGACAGGCATATCTAGAAATACTGATAGATAGATAGATAGATAGATAGATAGATAGATAGATAGATAGATAGATAGATAGATAGATAGATAGATAGATAGATAGATAGATAGATAGATAGATAGATAGATAGATAGATAGATAGATAGATAGGGTTATATATAATCTAGCAAGAAGCACTATATATATATATATATATATATATATATATATATATATATATATATATATATATATATATATATATATATATATATATACATATAGAAATATATATATGAGTGTGAATGAACTGAATAGTTAGCATTTATACATAATTAAATAAATTTATATAAAGATAATTATATAACAGGGACTAAATTCGATGTTTGTTATGTCTTTGTTCTATTAGCGGTAGACAAAGACATCAGTGGCATTATAGGTAGTGAAAAATAATTAGCAAAATAAAATAAAATATTAAATATTATTTTCATCAATTTATAAATATTACGTCAACTGTAATCTCATTCATAAAAATGCAGTTTGTCCCAAGTAAAGTCAGTAATAATTAATTTCAGGATATGGAGGATACGGATATGGAGGTTTTGGGGTACCCGACATATTGTGTAGCTACTGTTGGAGAGTTCAGGATTGGAATTGTCTTAGCAGATTTTGCCAAGGAGGTATATTTATTTGTTCGCATTCGTTATCATACATAAAGTAAAAAGTAATTACGTCACACCTATGCATATATATATATATATATATATATATATATATATATATATATATATATATATATATATATATATATATATATATATATATAAACACTGCATTAAGAACATTCCATATAGTCAGGCACTGAGGATACGCAGAATTTGCTCCGTCGATGAAAGATTCCTAGAAAGGTCTGAAGAGCTGGCTAAACATTTAATTTACCGAGGCTACGACAAAGACCTGATTGCGGAGGCAATCCAAAGGGCCAAAAAAACAAACCGTGATGACCTACTCAGATATGGACAGAAAGAAAAGGTTGATAGGATACCATTTATTCTGACCTATCACCCAGACAATCCCAAAGTAGGTAAAATCATCGCAAACCACTGTCCAACCGTGCAATCATCAGACATACTAAACTTAATACTTCCGAACAAACTTGTAGTAGCTTACCGGAGACCAAAAAACCTAAAGGACATCCTAGTCAGGGCCAAGCTAACGCCAATCGCTAGTCAAAACCAACCTAGTCAATCTGGACCCTGTGGCGATAAAAGATGCAAAACCTGTCAACATATGATAGAGACCAAGACATTCACTAGCACAGTGACTAAAGAAAAACTAAACATACATGGTCCAAACAAAACGTGCAAAACAGAGAATGTGATTTATCTCATCACATGTAAGATCTGTGGCCTTCAGTACGTCGGAGAAACTGAAAAGCTACACACAAGGATAAACCTTCATAGATCTGATTGGATGACAAAAAAGCTGTACAGAAGCCCGGTCGCAGAACACTTCTCCTCCCCTGGCCACACTTTCAGTGATATAATACTTATCGCTATTGCTAACAACCACAGCTGGAGTTCCGAAACCAGGAAGAAAAAGGAATCATACTGGATACGCCGCCTTAGAACATTGAAACCATGCGGTCTAAACCAAGAAGACTAGAAAATGAAAACTATGCACTAGTAGAATTTAACATTTTCTAAATCTTCTTATTATCCTTCAATTTTTACTATAAGAATAACCGGTATAGAATCAAATATCCGGGATATAATCTGCGTTACATATGTACACAAAGTAAAAGTAGATGTCGCTTTGGCTTGAAGACTTTTAGGGAATTATTATACAACGTTTTCAGTTTCCGCAACTAGTCTATACAAGCTGGTTGTATTTATAGTTTTAGCACATGTGAAGACAGAAATGTAGAGGTTTACAAACACAACGTTTTTGTGTTTATTTGTTTGTCGTAACTATGTTTTGTATTTGCCTTTGAAAAAGACTCATTAAGAGTCGAAAGCGCTTAGGCTAGTTAGTTACTAGTTTCGTACTGTTCGTCGTCAGTTTATTGCATATATATATATATATATATATATATATATATATATATATATATATATATATATATATATATCACATAATCGGTATTGTTTTCGTACAGTGCGTGCAGGTTCATATTTTTGATATTATACGTGTGAAATATCACTTTATGTGATTCTGATTGGTCCAGATGAGATCATGAAATTATTGTGCATTAGTGTCTTTAATGATTGGCTGCGACTGTGGGAAAACGTTTTTGACCCCGCCTTCTGGAAGGTTTGATCTGAATCAACATTTTTCTGGCGGCCATCTTTTTACTCGACTCGCAAATGGAAATTGAGGAAATATCATATCGGCTGTCTCAATATGGATATGCTACTCCCACAGGGGTTTATTATGTCATGTTTAACAATATCATCATAAGAAAACAAAAAGCATAAAACTACAAGACAAGAACGATAATAACGAATAAAACTAAGGGATAGCGGGGAGGGTGGGTGTGGTGCGTATATTAGTAACATAGATATAGAATCCACCGTATATACAAGCGTAGTTTAAATGTTAAATTAACGAAGTAAACGAACTCACCTCTGTTCGGAAAATAATCTGGACATGAATGGGTCTCCTAAATGACAGATCTTTATCGATCCACATTATCTTTACGTCGCATATATGGGATGTAGCATAAATTTGTTGACGGCTTCTGTGAGTCTATTTTTCAAATCAAGCACTACAAATATCAGGTCACAAATTCATTGCAGTAAATGTGGGAATTTATGTATCCGGTAATCTATTTCACATGAAACGTAACGTTTTTAAACACACATTTTAGGGTCCACGTATATTCTACTGTCGGCCTGCTGTCCTGTGACATCATACCGTAAAACAATGTGGCAGCATCACATTGCATTTATAATTCTGTTTTGAAAAATGATTTTTTGGTTACAAAATGTTCTGTTTATTCGGATGGAAGCTTTTTCTTTGATTTATAGTTTGTAAAACAGTACAATCTAATTTTACTAGTTCAGCTTTCTTTGGGACTATATTTTATGCACAACAAATGAAAGGTACACCGTCTGTCAGAATAAACGAAATTATTCATTCTTCTATCAATCTAAATAATTTCCACTGAAAAAATACTATGTGATAAAAAAAGAATCTCAAATGGGTAACGATTTAATAATGTCCAGCAAAAGCTGGACATTATTCAACTTGTTTCATAAATTCAATATTAGATCGTTACCCATTTGAGATCCTCTCTCTCTCTCTCTCTCTCTCTCTCTCTCTCTCTATATATATATATATATATATATATATATATATATATATATATATATATATATATATATATATATATATATATATATATATATATATATATATATACCAAACAAATTTATTCGTTTCACGCATATCTACGTTGTTAGAAATGTCAGGCAACTACCTAACATATCAAAATTGACGTCATCTAGGCGCACACAACTAAAACTTTTCCGCACTGAATCACATATATTATTTTTAACAGATGTAAGAGACCATTGAAACAAAAACAATTGAAACATGCATGGGCCAGTTAAAAAATGACAAGTTTTTCAAATTTGTCAAATAATAATCAAATCCTCAAGCAAAACTATTTCCAACATATTTTTCTGCTGCCAGCATAGTTTGTTGAATTTTGCTTCTTGTTTGTTTATGCTGGTACAGATTCTGGTGATGAACTTTTTTTATTCGGCGGGAAAATGTGGGACTACAGGTATCAATTGGTGTGCAATATCATAAGGGAATAAAACTGCATTTTCACAGCATCATCCTATTTGTACAACGTCTGAATTCATTTATATAATGAGATGTGATGTGATTATGATTTTTAACGTAGCTTTAACAATTTTTCAGTCATATCGCTACAATGTCTGCAATGAGGCAGTTTATAGTGATGTCTAGCACTGGGGCATCATGCCGCAGACATGTATCATGATGTTCACCCAGTAACATTATCCTGACACGAGGCTGACCAGTCCTAACACTAACCTCTTAATACTGAGCGTCAAGCGAGGTAGTTGTTAGTATCATTTTTGTAAGTCTTTGGTTATGTGATGAGAGAATATTTCTATTTAAGAGACTACGTATTAATAACTGTTTATATCTGTGTACATGCGTGACTTCCTGCCTTTATGTGGCAACATATAATGTAACATGAGCCTAGTTAATGACTGTTGACTGTGTTGGCAATGCCGTTTTAATGTGCTCGGAGACATTTTTCCTGATTTGCTAGCATTGAAGATAACATAACATTGACATAAATAGTACTATGCGGCATGTCCAATATTCATTCTGTTTTTATCTCTGCATTTGCCTTTTTTCTTTTAAGAAACGATTATGAAGTTGCAAAGAGAAAGCATTATTGGCGTGGGCGTTGATATAACCCTGAAAAAAATAAAACAGCATTTTAAAATAATAAATGTCATTAAATGGAACGAATTGCAAGAAAGGAAAAATGATTTCAAGAGATGGAATTTGTCATAATTTCTTTTGTAGACAGTAGTGTTTTTCTTAACTGAACCTATACAACACCCGTAGTGCATTAATTTTCTTAAGTCTTATGTTTCATAACAGTGTATTTTTAGCTTTACGTTACCTTGAACGATGTTCGGCAGTATTTATTACTTTAGAAACAAAACTGGCAACTTTCGGTTTAATTTTTTAGAGCTATAAATGTGTTTCTGATGTATCCATAATGATCTGAAAAATTTAAATCGCAAATGTTAGCAACACTGATACAAATAGAAGATATGTCAAGTCTGTGTCAAGTGCGACTTCTCGAATGACAAAATTGCCTCCATTAAGAGAGGCTAAAATGCAATCCTTCATTAAAAATAGAAACCAAAACAACAGCCTCATCGTATGGTTGGAATAACATGCAAACAAGCTTGTGGTATAATTACCATCTATTGATATCTTCGTAGCTAACCTATTTAAAGATATTTATTGTAGGTGGTGTGCTTAGGTTTTGATTGTTGTCGATTTGATTCTGCTTCTGATTCTGATAATGATGATGATGATGATGATGATGATGATGATGATGATGATGATAATGATGATGATGATGATGATGATGATGATGATGATGATGATGATGATGGTGATGATGACGACGACGATGATGGTGATGATGATGGTGGTGGTGGTGATGGTGTTGGTGCTAACAACAAATACTGTTACTAATTATACAATGGTCTCTTTCTACAACAATCAGTTAAACTCATTGATGTCCGCCAATTTTAGTTTGATGATCATCTCTGTACCAGTCATAAAGTTTGCACCATAATAATATGCTGCATTGCGAATCTATCATTGGTTAATCTACCATTGGTTAATCTACCATTGGTTAGTCTACCATTGGTTAATCTACCATTGGTTAATTCATTTTCAGGTTCCGGTTTTGGAGCATATGGTGGATCGGTCATCGGCTCTGAAGGGTTTAATCCGTACCAACTTCAAGTCATATGTTATGATTGCAGGAATTTTAGAGACAGATATTGTCCTCATCATTTGTGTTATCCGCCAGGAAAAAAAAATATTTAAAGTAGTAGAAAATGACATTTAGAGAAATGAAATTTATATTCAACTATTTCGGTACGCAAAATTTTCCTTTATATTTTTTTCTTAGCTTCATTTTCGTGTTTAATGTTTTGTTATTGTATAAATGTTTTAGATTTGTTAATAAAGTTAAACCTTACTTGATGATGCATTTAACATTATTTGCCTTTTCTTGTTCTTTGATGATGACCATCACTCAATCTATTGAAATGTCATAAACGAGGAATCAAATTCTGCCTAGCAGTTTTTATAATGAAAATGCGAGAACACTTGTAAATTTAGAACAGAACATCCATGGGAAATAAATCAAACTCTAACTGATCAACTGGTAAATTCATATTTTAACTCCCATTATCTACACTAATTGATATATTAGCTAATTTTTCAATTGTAACTTAGTACCAAGACACACTTGTAAAATTTAAATCAAATTAACTTTAATCAAAGGTCTCTCTCTCTCTCTCTCTCTCTCTCTCTCTCTCTCTCTCTCTCTCTCTCTCTCTCTCTCTCTCTCTCTCTCTCTCTCTCTCTCGTTACATACTTGAATTGTAGCTGCAAGGTCAACTGGAGAACACTTCCCCAGTCATTATCACGATATCAGGAAACAAGATTATTGCTAGAGTATTATACAGACCCTCCCTTAAATACACATACATACGTACATACGTACATACATACATACATACATACATACATACATACATACATACATACATACATACATACATACATACATACATACATACATACATACATACATACATACATACATATAAAAAGAACTATACGAATTTCGTATGTTCTTACACTTGCTTTATTTCGAAAGAAAACAAATATACCTAAAAATATGCGGTATTATATTGTATAATGCTTTGCTTTGTTAATTCCAAAAGTACACGTCAGTCTCATACGCAGACGTAACATGCAAGTACTGAATTACAGCAATCATTTTTTTTTAAATAAAAAAACGTAATAAATTCATGTAAATATAAATGGTGAATGTATATACCAAGAACAGTCTGTCTTTGGCTGATATAACTGGGAGATCCAATAAGTTACCTTCTATACAATTAAAACTCATATACATAAAGATTTTTAAACTAATTTTGCCTAAGAAGGCAAATACACACATATGCTGGAATTTGGCTGATGCAAAAATTGTAGAACGAACATGTTATAGTTGCCACAGAAAGGTAGAGGTTGAAGTCTGTTCCCTATTATCATATAAAGATTATGCGAATAAGAAAAAGATATTATTCAGAGAAATCCGTCCTCGCGTACCCTTGAACATTGTCAGTAGCCCCGAATAACTAAAAACATGGACCGATCGCACTGCAGTAAGTGCGGCGCAGATTGGTAGAATTATTGGTTTATTGTTTAAACTTAGAATTCCAGGTTACTTGTCCGTCCGTCTTGATGCAACTCTTAGGATTAGCAGTCCCTTATAATATTAATAAATGATGTGTCACAGTATCATAATTTATACAGCCAGGAGACTTCTGGTGTATTAAATATGGAATGCAAACAAGAAATAGTTTTCTTTTCTATATTTTACCCAACACTGTACGGGGAAAGATGTTCTAAACAATAAATATTTGAGTTTGCGTTCAACAAAAAGTAATTATTGCCCTGGTCCAGTTAGTACAATTATTATATAATAGGATTAAATGCTTATATTATTCAAGATTTTAAATTCCGATTTTTTTCTTTACTAACAAGCAGGATCACAGTTTACTCATCCGGCCAATATGCCATTGTTACTAATAAAGTCAAACGGAAGCCATGTCAATTTTTAATTCTACATTTACTATTTATTAGCATAAAATGTAAGCAATAACGACTGTCTTATTCAAAGAGTTTGCTCTGTTTCTGGTGAAGCAGCATATTGTTGATTTCACAAATCCCTCTGCAAATATATGTAGGGACTTGCATTGTGTAGTTAGTTCCAGGGACGACTTATGAGCGTTTCCACGCCCACCACTTTTCTTTAGTATGTCACAGTGCAGAAAGTAAACAATATCACACTCTTTCCCAAGTTGTATTTAAGCCATTTGTGTTCATTTACCCAACATTTCTGGTACTTTCGGAGTCTCTTTTCTTATTTATATGTGCTCTCTTTGCCATCATCTGCCCTTTGCTTTTGTTTTCTTATGTGGTAATACATTATGAGTTTATTACCCCACTTTTCTTTTTATATCTGTTTAATTGAAATTTAATACGGTTTCCCTTTTGGATATAGAACATATTCCTTGCCACATTGTAAGTGCTAATATGTCTGCTACTTTAACTCAGTTTGGTATGACGTCATTGGCTTGGAGATTCCCTCCTTCAATGTGTATTCCTTGTGCTCCCTCTCTTAATTCTGCTTCCCGATATGGTTGTTTCTCTAACTTCGTTGGAGTCTCAAAGTGGTACTGAAAGCAGGGCATTCTGTTTGATTTCTTTTTATTTGATAATACTTCGCTTAAAACGATATTCTATCTCATTGATTAGAAGTCGCATATGGTACAATCAGCGTCAACGATTATAATTAGTTCACAATGATTACGTTTTACATGGATTATTCTCTCTGTGCCTCTGTCTCTGGCTCTGTCTCTCTCTCTCTCTCTGTGTCTCTCTGTCTCTCTCTCTCTCTCTCTCTCTTTCTCTCTGTCTATCTGTCTCTGTCTCTCTCTACAATATATATATATATATATATATATATATATATATATATATATATATATATATATATATATATATATATATATATATCTAACTTATATATATATATTATATATATATATATATATATATATATATATATATATATATATATATATCTAACTTATATATATATATATCTAACTTATATATATATATATATATATATATATATATATATATATATATATATATATATATATATATATATATATATATATATATATATAACTTATATTAAGCAAAAAGAGAATAAGCAACGTAAAGAGCATTAAAAATGTATGTATGAATGATCATTCTGGTCGCTCATTACTTAATGATATCATTTAACTATCATCATTGGTAAAAGTGCACATAACTCCCGGAAGTAACATGTTCATAGCCGATCGGATGAAATGTAACAATTGATCGTTTACATGTCACATCTACATTTTAAAATTTTGTATTTAGAAAAAAAAGCAAATAGACAACCAGGCTATAACATAAAGTGCAGTAAGATAATACTAATTACTAATATTGGAAGTTTACTTTCCATACCCATTAAATGCGTAAAGAGAACTTCATAACACGTAGTTCCTTCCATAGTATCATTATCTGAGGTATTAAATGACAAGTTCACTTCAACATGTTCTTGAGGATCGGCCAGATTACCCCACTATATGCTTTTGTATGTTTTTTTCAAAAAAGGTCTTAATAAAACTTCGGACAACTACTTACATATATCTTTCATACAGACTTGACACGAATGAAAGGTTGAATCCAGATGTAAACACATACAGGAATGATTGATGCGTAGGTCTGAAAAGCTTCGTACATCATTATACGCCTAAGCTACTGATGTCTCGTTGCATATTTGGTTATTATACATATTGTATTCTTCAAAAATGTGTTAGAATACAACTATTTACAAACATATTACTTAGCCAACAAATACTGCAATCAAATGTGTAAAGTCTTTGTCATATTGACGTATGACTTGAGTTTTCTAACTCTTATAGATAAAACGTATACAAATATGATTATTGTGCTCAAAGCGGTATTAGCATAACTACCAGGCCACCAAAATACTTCATTATATATTTCCTTTGTCCTTATACATGGAGGTAAAACCTCACAATGATGCATTAGCTTCAATAGCACCCTACAGTTCGATTTCTTACAAATTTACGCCAATCAGTCTGTGAAGTTTTCGAGACAATGTTTAAACACAAGAATACCCCATTTATTATTTCCCATATTCATTTAGCTACTAAAAACCCAATATTAGCTGAACCTATCTTTTCAGCCGTATTCTCTAGCATTTTGCACGCAAAATGACGGATGCTGTATACAAAATATGGTATTCTTACAGAAAAGATGATGTAGAAGAATGCTGTTAGTATAAAGAACCAGAAAAGAGATCAACATTTTAATCAAACCATAAAAGCGTGTATTTCAATGACCTCGAACCTGAATGGCTACTCCACATTCTTACTTCAGATAATAGCACACATGTTTGCTAATGTTATACTGTACCTATGTAAATATTATCTGCATATATTTAAACGTGCTTTAGTTGTATTTTATATTTCTCTCGGATATTAACTGTTTGCGATGACCTTTTTGTTGCATGTGCCATGAAATCATATTGTACAATTAGCATTTGTGTCTCCATCCTAGGTTGACCTAACGAACAATATTGTGCTTATATAAAGGACGTGACCATCGTATTCACGCATATATGTGTGAAGAGGCCACATGGGTGAGGGTACTGAAGTTTATTTGATACGTATTTGAATTCGACTTAATGCACTAAATGCTGGATGGATTGATAATGTGACTTTGCATAACGATAGTCATCAACTGCGTAGAGGAAACTGATAAATTGAGTCCCTAAATAGTTTATATACAAACAAGATTAACTATACTAGATAACAGATTTCACTTCAGAATCATCACCAAGGCCTTATTACTCACTGTGCACTGTCGCCGCAATGCAAATAGACAAACAGATATCAAATGTTTATGTATGCTGTGGAATTCATTTTAAATACTCCCTCGACAAATATTCAGAAGCAACCAAATAACGTTTTAATAGATATATACTTTGATTGACAGGTATCCGATACAAAAGTAGGGATAATTGGGCAGATTGAAAAGGAATTTAATATGTTTATATATGTGAATGAAAGATTAAAAGAAAAAGATCTTAATAAAAGAACCACCATAGCTGAAGAAACTACGGTAAATGAAACAGACAAAATTCAGACATACTGACATGGCTTTCATTTTCAATTCATGTGATGGTCCTAACCGCTACGCGGACAGAATATAGCATTACATTGGAAGAAATTATTTATGTGAATGTGTTGTCATCACAGATAAATACACATCGGGGACAGAAACGTATATATAAGGAAAATAATTAATTTATTAACATACAAATATAACTGCCAGAACAAAATCGGTTTGTTCTATTGCAGACAACTCGATAGATACTATGCACGAAGCAGGCTCAGTTGTATGACATTTTGCAACTCTCAGCATTAGTACAAAGTTTGGTATGTTGTTATTGCGCATCACAGCCACAAAATTGTAATATTGCCACGCAATAAATAAATCTATAATGGGCGTTGTTGTCATTTCCCTTGAAGCCTCGTTTCTCTTCGACAAAGTTGGAGAATTATTGCCAAAGATAAGATGATTTAGAGAGACTATGCAAGCATCCAAACAACATTTAATTTGGATTTTTACTTGTACATCAACTTATTTCGTAAATATTAACAGACCAAACATTTACGATCGTACTGGTTGCATTACAGACTTTCCTATATAGTTTTACAGGAATGCAAAAACAGTGTACATGGGTCTAAAATTACGATACTACGATGTCAACAAACAAAAATAAACATTTTTTCTATCGCATACATACCATATCTGTGTGAGATAAATATTTAAAGACAATTACCGAAAAATGCTATGTTTCTTGTCATGTCTCTGAGAAAAAAAAATGTAAGGACACTTGACATAATACATGTCATAATTTTGAGACAGATAATCAAGGACAATTAACATAAATATCACATAACTATGAGAGAGAAATATTTAATGATAATTATTACATACATGCCATATCTGTGAGAAACAAGTATTTAAGAAACAATCGACAGATGCATACCATATATTTGCCAGAGCAACATTGCAGACAATTATCACATGCATTCCTTACCTGTGAGAGAGAAATATGTAAAGAAAACTAACTCAAGCATGGTACATCAGTAAGGAAAAATACTTAACGACAATTAACACAAATATGCCGTATCATTCAGAGCGATAAATATTTAAAGATAGTGCAAAAGATAGTGCATGCATATGCAACAATTGCTGGTATATCTATGAGAGAAATATTTAAAGACATTTTTCACACTGATTCCTTATATGAGAGAGAAATATTAAAAAGAATTAACACACATGCCATGTCAATAAGATATATATTTAACAAATACATGAAATGTCTATAAGAGATAAATAAAGAAAATGCATTCATAACTTTGCAATAAATATTCAACTCTCACTTTATAACAGTGTACCTGCTTTAGATCCAGGTACAGATTTAAAGGCATCGGATAACAACATTTACTTTTGACAAATAAAGATATATTATTGATGATCTTGGATGTAATTTACGGAGACACTAGCCTAATATCATATAGATTAACACGAGCCTATACAATTTAGTAAATACATCCAGATGGCAAATGAAGCTCACATTAGCCCAGTTGCAGAACATCTATTAAAAATATCTGTAGATTGAGCAAGCCAGATCATTTGAAATACATCTCCCATCGTATGAATTCCAGACAAAACTTACTTCTCTCCCTTTAAAGTGAAACGCAAATATACATATGGCCATAGAACACAATTAATTTTACTATATATTCTCTACCTCTACTTCTCAGTACTGAACTTTAGGTGGCATTCTAACCGATACAGATAACCGCATATACACACACAAACAAACACACACACATACACACACATATATGTATGTATGTATGTATGTATGTATGTATGTATGTATGTATGTATGTATGTATGTATGTATGTATGTATGTATGTATGTATGTATGTATGCATGTATGCATGCACGCACGCACGCACGCACGCACGTACGTACGTACGTATGTATGTATGTATGTATGTATGTATGTATGTATGTATGTATGTATGTATGTATGTATGTATGTATATGTATGTCAGACAATTGTGGTCATTTGTTTTTAAAGATCATCCGTTTCGTAAAATATGGTGATGCATTTTGCACGCATCATAGCTAAGTGATGTCAAGTGCATTACTGGCATCTCCTTGTACCTTGATATCAAACGAGACAAAATCTACCTAATAGTAGCATGGTAAAGTTTGGTTTGCCGAGTTTGTTTATGTTTATTGCTTCTGGAGTATGTTTAATATAACGAGGTATTGGTCTGGGCTATTTAGCACTTTCTTTTTATTCTTCTGTGTTGCTGCGACCTAATTGTCTGCTAGAGTCAAAGAGCAAAATACAAATTTGTAATCAAGTTGTTGAAGTACTGAGTTAATAAATCTAGTTCTTTGAATGTTTAATGTTGCAAGTAGGCATGTACAATTGAACTGTTTTCACTTCGATGTTTGTCTGCTACATTTCATTATCGTGTACTTTCCACTGTCGTATCTAATTCTGCATTAATCAAAATATTTAGATTAATTAACTTCAACATACATTCGCTTCCTTTAAATGCCTAATCGTTAGGTAAAACTCTTCCCATCATAACGGTTGTTGTTTGCCACTTATGTTGCTATAACGTGTACAATAAAGTAATCGTTCTAGCTTACACAATTTGTTTGTTGCATTTCCCAGTAATATTTTAAATAGTGTTGCCTGATTGTATTCAAATGTATCTAAAACGAATAGGTCCTCATATCCATTTTAATGGCATTATTCAAACATTGATATCGTATCCAATCTGTGTATGTATTTTTCTCTTTAAGGTCTATCGTAAGATGTTTAGTCCAAGAATAACAACCACAGTCTTTTTTAACCTGTAGTCCAATGTAGAAATCAAATATTTCTTCTCATTGTGAGATTTCTAATATATTTTACTGTTAATACAACTTGTACATAAAGATGAGTTTCTAATTAAAATAACAAGTCTTAAGTCGATGATCTTTTGTATCCAACATACATCCAGCAAAACGTGGTTGTACGCGATGAAATTAGTATTTGTTAAAAACGTTGGGGGGGGGGCCCGAGTGGCCGAGTGGTCCAAAGTGCTGTCCGTTATGGATCACTGCCATCTCACCTCTGTCGGTGTGGGTTCGAGTCTAGGATTCGGCGAATGAGGATATGTGAGAAAGCTTGCCAGTAGCTTCGGTGGTTCTTTCCGGTGATTTCCCGGTTTCTTCCTCCGCCAGTAATACTGGCCGCCATGAATAGCCTATCGTACGCTGAAAAATGGCGTTAAGCTCAACAACAACAATAAAAACATTAGAGATGTCCGACTTTAAAGTATGTATTCGCCTTTCGTTGGTTCATGGGCGGAATGTTTAACTAAATAAAACAATTTTATTTGTGCTAAATAATGAATATTTTCGTTAAACTCCATCTTGTTACTATCGATTTCATTTGTTAGTGTTATGATTACATCAAACTGATTACTTGTTTTAATCAAGTTTTAGTTTTAATTCTCTTTTCAAGATGCTTTGTTTCATTTTATAATTGATTATATTCCTCGTACTATTTAATAAGAATGTCCCTGAATCGGCTTCAGGTTTTATTTCAATGTTTGCTCATTTGTTTCATCTGTTTGTATATTTCGTCAATGTCTCCTTGTACCATACATATTTTTAACCAACTTTTTTGTCTAACTTTAAATAGATCATATGCTTTTCCGTTACTGTCGGAAAGTATTGTATAGCTGTTTTTATCTATGTATTTATCTATGTATTTATCTATGTACAAGCTTATGATACTAATCAGGCATCTAAAATTTGTTTTATTATCGTAATTCATGTGAGCATTGCTTATGAGTTACTTCATAAACGGTGTGATTATAAACTGCAAAATATATTCTTTGATTTAAAAAAAGTGCATGTTTGATAGCACGCCTATTAATATATTATACAACTTCTTTAAAGGTCGGACGTATGTATCACTAAGATTTGACTTAACTGATACTACGTAAATAAGGCTGATGCTGTTTTTGTTTGCTTGTCATTTTATTATTTATAGAGCTAAAATGATTTAATTGTATGCAGATGGCGTCAAATAAGAAATATAATATTATAGTATGTTTGTAACCTAGCCCAACGCGTTCATAGACTTATAGTCACGTTTTTAGTTTTATTAAAGAGTCACAGTTGAATCACATTTCCTCACAAAAGTTACATTGAATATTTCTTAAACAGTTACACCACCAATATCAGATACTACATTGCTCTATTTGACCTACGCGTCTTCTAACGGCGTAATTTCAGCTTTTTGTAATTTTTAAACTATTTTCCATTCTCTGAAATTGATTTCTGTAACTTCTCTGAATGTTTATACTTTCGCAGAGGTCTTGGAAGTTTAATTTTTGTGTGGATCTTTAATCTTTTATCCTATCATCTTTCCAGTTTCAAGCCTGACCTAATTTCTTTTTTGAATCTCGATATCATCCATTTGTTTCGCGCTAAAAGTTGGAAGATAAAAGATAGAAAACGTAAATCTGGATATATATATATATATATATATATATATATATATATATATATATATATATATATATATATATATATATATATATATATATATATATATATATAATAGCATGGTAAACAATGTCTGCAATAATAACAACTATTGTAAAGTGGGTGTGCTTCTGTACACAGTTGCCTCGCAATAAATGCATCAATATCATAATATAGATTATACGCGAGCGAGCATACATGCATTTGTATGTACGAAATCTCTAAGTTTCAATGTAATCAAGCAATCACTCAATGCAGTGAGTGATGGCAGGGTGTAACACCAGTTTAAACAATCTAACCGGATTCCTGTAAATTGTTCTAGTATCTGACGAGAGTACCCATTTGAATATCACCATGCTACTCGAAAGCAAAACGACACGGTTACATCCAACAGCAGAGATGAGTTCTAAATTTGAATAAGTTATATTTTATTGAAAGTTTATAATAATGTTTTGATCTATCCTGAAATTAAAAGTCCGATACTTTCTTTACTATGTTTGCTACTGACTGAGTAATAGATGCTACGTTTTGTACCTGTGTACCTAAACTATAGATTACTTAAGACAAGTGTACATATATTTGAATGTTTATATTGACAGAGTATCTATTTATTCCCTTAAGATATCTTTAGTTATCATGTGTTGTGCTTTTAACATTTTGCAAATCAATTTAATTGTTTCATATAAATGTTTATGTTATTTGGTTTGAATGCATCGCTCTTACGAACTTTACATTTAAACAGAAGATTTCACGTCTGCAAAAATACATGAAACTTACATACCGATTCGACCAATTTTTTATCATATTTATCTGTCAAGTACCAGTATAATGTTCTGTAGCCTGTTGTTATCATCATACACTAACCAGTCCGCTTGATTTCAGCTGAAATGTCTGATGTCACACTGAAATCTATCTATAAGCATAGAGTAATCACAAAAAATCTAAACGTGTAGTTAAATAGAAAGCTTAATGACTTGTAGATCAAATGTTTAGTTTCAAGATAATGAATTTGTAACAGAACTTGTGAAATGTCCTGATCCACTGGCATGTTAAGTTAAGTTGTAGGACAAAGTATAAAGTATTAGTACATGATCAGTTCTTTAACCTGAAATAAATTTATCCACGAGAAAGTGTTCGCGTCTGCTAACCCATTTTATAAATCAAATATGTTAGTATTTTAAATAATCTCACCTTGTGCTATATATGGATCATCTACTTGCTGTATTTCTACAATCATATATAAGTATGTGCTGATTGTTTTATTTATTATGCTTATTGATAGAGTTATATATGTGTTATGTTTCTGTCTTACTTTAATGTAGAACACCGATGTTTTCACTTTGGTAACGACTCTTCGATCATTCAAAATTAAATTTCGATTTTACTGGTGCATTCGTGCTGTCATGACGTTTTGGCGAATATAGATCACGCTTTAAGAAAAAGTACGCCTTCTCTATATTGTACATTCGAGTCTTTCAGTTTGCAGATTAAAGATCAAATCACACTTTTAACGAAACAGACCCATCATGCTTTTATGTGATCTGTCTTGGAGATTCAAGTTTGTAAACTAAGGGATCAATATTAATTGCCTAATGTTGAATATTTTTTTCCACATAGTTAGGAATAGAACCTTTTCACTCAAAGATGGTTTGCATTTAGATGCTCTGAATTTCATGGACTTCAAGACATTCCAGTTATTCTATCAATTTGTGTATAACCTAATAGATTGATCCATATTTTCAAACTTTTTTTCGGTGATTACTTCACATGAGATAATTACTATCGATTTTTGTAGGTGTTTTTGTATTCATCAAAAGAATGCTTTGGAATTCTAGTCTTTGTGGTTTTGTTAAATCTTCAACTACAGGTTCTTTTTTGTCTGAGTAATTTGTAAAGCATTTGAGGATTTCCATTTCCAAAAACAACTGTCGTTTTTGCTTTCTAAAACTAGTTTTCTTCATCAAACCGTGCCTTTCGGGTTTATTACCATTGCGCAAAATTTATCTGAAAGCATCGTGTACGTCATCTGGCTCTCATTGTATTATTTTTTTCAACCCGAGCCGTATTTTGGTAATACATCTGTTACAGTCAAAATGTATTGACTTTTATTGTTATATTTTCATGTGTTTCCATTCCGACAATGTCTACCTACCACTGCCTACCCACTTGAATAACATGAATTCTTTGTCAGATAATTATTTTCTCGCTTGCTTTTATGGCGGGTATGGTGATTATGCAGTTATTCATTAGATGACTTCAGCATATTATGTTACATTGTTTCTTCCTTTTGATTTGCTCCTACAACTGACCGATATTTGGTTAAGGAACTTTTAAGATCGTACTAAAGACATTAAACATTTTTCTTTTTTGCTCTGTAAAGTCTTCGTCGTCGGTCATTAAAACAAAACAAAAATACGCATATAATGGTTTACGCTTCGCACAAAATCTTTAGAAAGTTTTTATGAAAACAAATATTTCCAACTCTATCAATGATTTCAAATTTATGTGAACGTTTTTGTCATTAATATGGTTGATTAAAAATAGATGTTTCATCGAACTGATTATATATATATATATATATATATATATATATATATATATATATATATATATATATATATATATATATATATATATATATATATATATATATATATAATATCCAATAAACAGATAACGAACATTGCAAAACTAGTATCTAACTAGCCTGAGCGCTTTCGATTCTGAATAAGTATTTTTCATGGGCAAATACAAAACGTAGTCAAGACAAAACAAATAAAACACAAAAACCGTATTGTTTGCAAACCTTTTCATAGCTGTATCTGCAGGTATTAAACCTTTAAATGCATTATGTTTCAACTTGTTTATTTCAACGTGTTGCGGATGCTTGAAAATATTTTTATTACCCTAGATATCGACGATCGATGTCACTGAGTGACTGACGACATTGATAAGAAGCAAATTTCTCTAAAAATATCATCTGAACATTATATGGTTAAGAAAATTATGAAAATTATGAAACAAAGAAACTAACATAGCTGTTTGGGAAATAAATTTTCCTTTAAACGTTACGTCAATAAATAAGAAGCTTCACAAGATGAATTTTAAATATACGACAAAATAAGCACGTTTAGAACAATCATCAATAATTGATCATTCCGGTCATCCATCACCTTAAGACAACATTTATTATATTATGATGAATGGAAGTATTTTTGTTTCTAACTAATTAGGATGTATGTGTGGATGAAACGCAAGAATAATTGATTTTACATTTTTTATTTTGACATTAGTTGTCTTTATATAGGTCTCTTTATTTTACACTAGCTATTCATTACAAAAGAAGTGTATTTAACATAACAAACATATACTGAAAAAATTGCTGTTATTACGATGTATTGTTTTGTGTGATAAAAATTTAAAAAAGTAATCACACAAATAGCCGTTACAAACTGCAAAAATAATTTGCTGCGCAATTAAAACTAACCCATCAAACTAGGAAAAATAACCATCAGAATAAAGTAACCATGGTGTTTGGGAAAAAAATAATCAATATAGCACTAATTGTTATGGAACGAAGGCAAATGATATTGAAAAAGTGTATATTACGTATATTTATCTTTTCAATCAAGATGAAAATCAAAATATCAAAACGTATAAAATAATATAAACTGGTAGTAGCTTTGATTATTCCAAGTTAGTTCCCTCAAAAGGATAAATGATCTTTGATTATAGGAATATATTATACAGTACATAAGTGATACATAAAAAAATGCAATTTCAGGTAATTTATTGTCTCGACGCCAAACAAATATCATAAAGAACTATTTTTTAAAAAAAATAGTATTTCAGATGAATGAAAACATTTCAAAAGTCCGATTACATTTGTGCATAAGGATATACGTATATATGTGATCTATCAGACAATAGGCATAAGATAAACTCTTCCTCAATGAAAATGTTTTGTCTACATAAAACGAAAAAATACATAAAATATAAAATTTTGGAAACTTTATAGTGTAATTATTTAATACCAACATAGTAAACCTTGTGGATTATAAATAATCCGAAAAAGGACACAAAACAATTCCAACATTAATCATCCGAAAAAAATGTAATGTTTTCCACGGTTTTTCTTTTAGGGAAAATAAAACATAATAGTTGTAACGTGTCCTAAAATGTCAGTGATGTAAAAATAAAACAAAAGATAGTTGACTACGTTTACTATATTTAAAGGCGTGTAAACCCACTCAGGATAAAAGAAAATGATATAAAAAGTGTACTACTATCACAAGATGTTCTTAAGAACATATTTAACAACAAAATATGTACTTCGGGGTTTTTTTTTAATGTTTGGATATAACCTAATTGAAGTCTAATAGTTTTATCGTCCTTGTTTTCTGTTGATATTCCTTTAATAATTGTCGATACAATCCAGAGTAGGAAATGAAAGTATTAGCACGTATTTATTACTGTTGAAAATAAGTGAAAAATACATATAAGTATAAACATATACACGCAGATAAGACAGATAGATCAAGAATAATTAATAGATAAATGAATAATTCAGTTCATGAGACCAGATGTCCACACAATTTACCGTCATATCTTTAGTTTACAACACGGCTAGTTGTATAGGTTAAATATAGTACTTGGAATTGTCGGCATTAAAATATGGTCTTTGGTCAGCTTACAGCACCACTCATAGAAAACAAAAGATTCTGATTAGCATTACTAAATAAAGAAATAAGGTATAAATTAAAAAAAATACAATTAAACTAAAAATATTTTCGACAGCAAGGTTGTTTTGTATATGTCGGAATTTGATATATAATGGCTGGAGGCAATTTTTATTAACAAAACAAAGCATTCCTGACTATTAAGTCAAGGTCTGATTCAAGTGAAGCTAAATCAATCTTGAGAGCAGAAAATAAAAAAAAAATACTAACAAGCTTATATGGTTCATTGTATATTCATATTACTACAACTTGTATATAAATAAGTTCGACTGTGTACTAATTACAGACAAAACTTCATAGAGCATTGCTTCTTGCATCTATAAAATATAGACTCGGCATTTTCAAAAAAGGCATCGATATGACCTTCAACATGTTTTATGGCATGTTTGCACTGATGCTGTTCCTACATTTGCAGCGTGTTATACCTGCTGATAAAATCCGTAAAAGTAAAGGTAAGGATTACGCTGTTTCTGTTAGGATCAAAAAAAGATAAATGTATGTATGTATGTATGTATGTATGTATGTATGTATGTATGTATGTATGTATGTATGTATGTATGTATGTATGTATGTATGTATGTATGTCTGTATGCATGCATGCATGCATGCATGCATGCATGCATGCATGCATGTATGTATGTATGTATGTATGTATGTATGTATGTATGTATGTATGTATGTATGTATGTATGTATGTATGTATGTATGTATGTATGTATTTATGTATGTATGTATGTATGTATGTATGTATGTATGTATGTATGTATGTACTGAGAGAAAAATATTTACATATATAAATATAACCAGTTCTTTTTAATGTATGAAGAAATACGGTTATGAATTGCATATTCCTCTTTTTTGATAATTTTTTGATACTCGATGAACAAATAAATTTATAACAGCAAATTCATCTCAGCAAATTAAATATCTATTTTACGGCTTTTCATTAAAATTAAAAGATATATTCTGTTACTGAAATTTCTTTGCCCACAAACAACCCCAATGGCATACACGAAAATACAGATTGTCTCCAGTAAAGTCAGCAATAATTTATTTCAGGACATGGAGGATATGGATATGGTGTTAATCCTGTACCATTGGGACCTGAAAATGACATGTTTAATCTGTTATGCCACTATTGTAGGATACGTCCTGATCCTTTCTGTCAAAACAGATTTTGTCAAGGAGGTAAATCTATTCATTTTCTTGCTTTTCCTGTAATGTATGAAACTAATATACTTACCTCATACCTACGAACTCAAACATAAACCTCTTTAAGCACTGCCTAATAGAATATGCCAACGTAAAACTTAAGCACTAAAACATGAACTTGATTCTGAGCTGGCTAATAGAATATACATTCGTCAAACATGCACTGAAACATGAACTTTACTACATGTTGGATAATAGAATATGCTAATGTCATACATATGAACTCAGACAAAACTTTGTTATGTGCTGGCTAATACGGTGCTTAACAGATAACAACTAAAAGCAGTTAAAGTCGGTTATATTCCTGTAGTACTGAATTGGGTCCACCTATTTTCATCTCCAAATGTAAAATTTGCGAGATGTAATCAAGAATGGATCAATTTTCAAACCAACTCAACAGATTAACAGACTTCGTTTAATTCTCGACATATAATAGCAAATCAGACCCTCTATGGCCGATTTTGAACAAAGAAAAGCTAGGGGTACGGAAGTTCCCGTTAGCGTTCGAAAAGTCTTGGATTTCACCCATACGTATAGGTATGTTGCGAACAACTTTTCCGCAGTAAATATTGTGCATTACAATAAATTAGAGTACAATTTTTAATTTTCTAAACTTTCTATTCTGTCAAGCATGAAATTCAAGATTATCCAAGTTGTTATGGCAACTTAAATATTAAGATTTTAGTAACGCTCAGTGTCACTTTCCTTGTGGAATAAAAGAGAAAAGTTTATTAAGTAGGCATAAGGTGTTTTTTCAAATGGTATGTTTGTCATCAATATGCTAACTGCGTGTATATATTCGATCACTGAAGTTAGTTAATAAATCAATTCTATAAAGCCATGCTTTCATATCAGCCGTGTGTAAATAGTCTCAACGTCACTAGAAGATTATTAATCAAACTTGGCCAAAAGGAAATCTTTACGGACCATATGCCAAGTTTGTGTCCAAGGTGGCTTCTCTAGCAATAACATAGCTTCCATTTTAACATAATTTAAATTCAACTTTTCTTGATTGGAGACAAAATCAACCACAAACACATTTCATGGTTGGCACTATGTACATTTACTCATAAATCTGCATATGGTATCATTACTAATTATTTACCGATACCTTCTTAGGCAATATTCTTTACTTAACGTATTTTTTTGTTCGTTGTATTTTCTATATTTATTGGTCATTTAATGATGATGATAGTTACTATCATTAAGACATTTATAACAACAGCAACCAATGAAATAATTATAATACAACCACGGAAAATATAATTTGAAACTCTTAGAGATATGTCAGTGGAAAAACAATGCCTCCTTATCACAAGTGTCACTATGTAGCCTCTAATATCAATACACCAAACTAGTCTGTTACAGCGTGGAACTACTATTTGCCAATTACATTTGCAATTCCTGCTTTTATTGGATATGCTGGAGGGATCGGCTTCTATGGGTTTGAATGGTATTATCCAGACCCACATGATGTCCTGTGTTATTATTGCAGGTTCTATGGTAATATTGGTTGCCTGAGATATTTTAAATGTCTGTTATAGTCGTGTTTGTATATCAGGATAGACATTTCTCTTTTATACAGAAAATATTCATATTAAAAGTTATTATAACACATGCACATCGCTTGAACCATCCATTGCACACGGTAAAGTCTGAAGATATCAATTCCCTTAAACTATCTATACAGCATAATCCGGATTTAAGAAAATATTAGCTTCAACTAGTTACGGTTTGCAGCATATTTGTATAATATATAGGAATATTTTTAGCTCTGTAAATATATGATGCTCAAGGACATGCTCATAAATAAATGTTCTTATAATTTGTTGTTTTGTTTTTCATTTTAAATCTGCTTGTCCACTTGAAATCTCTATGTTTGCTGAATCTTTAACTATGCCTGTTTCATTGAATTAATATTATTTGATATGAAACATGCCATTTATACGCGTACATCATTTAAGCGAGATGTTTTGTCTTGTGTAGTAGTGTACACAAAGATGCTACCAGCATACTTATAAATTTTAAATTGGTTACTACTCATCCACAAAGGATAACAAAAACAAATTATATCTCTAATATTTCAGTTAATGCCAATAATTACGCCCGAAAGCACTTATCAGTTATAATTAATACGATCGTCTACAACTGAGCCGAAATAGGACATCAAAAAAAAGGCAATTTTAAATATTTATAAAGCGTAATTGCTTGCACCCATCCACAGTGTACTGAAAGATCATTAAACTAAACTAACAAATGGTCCTATCGTTATTTCCGCCCCAACGTTTCCGTGATATTTCCGTCATGCGCGTTAACAGACTCTAAACTGGTTATGTTAAGTTAGCGAGATATATAGTCTATATTTTGGAATCTTCCAATTACGTAGCAGCTTTTATGGCTGGAAGAGCATTCTACACAAACGAGGTCAAATTTAAATGATTTGTGTCATTATTTTACACCCAAAGTGGCAAGTACAATAGATATCCAGTAATGTATTTTTTTTTGAGATACAAATATATCATGAATGCTGGGCGAGAACGAAAGTTAATTTGAAAAAATAGAGCATTATTTCACATTCAGATTGGCAACTGGAACCTATACTGAATTATTTATAACAATTTTAAAATAATAAGTTATGACCATATTTATAATAATGAAAAGAAACATTATTTAAGCTCACCTCCTACTCAACTGAGCTGCATATGTTGACAAAATAGTTTGAGGTCATTATTATATAGATGAAAAGTAAGTTATATACTAAACTCAGTACTGAACACTCAAGCATGTAAATTAGAAAGAGCTGCCTCAAACTTTTTTTGGGAAATGGAATAAGATAGAATGCATGAAGACTGCAGAGCATAGAGCGAATAAAGTTTTTCAGCATCTTCCCCGATGATCTAAAGTTAAAGGTGGTTTTTGAAAATATTATAACTAAAACAAATTTATTTTATATTTTATTATGCTATATTGAAATTTATTATATGCTCATCTTTTTTCACCGTTAACTTTACATTGTCAGAATCGTGCAATATTCCACGATAATGAACACATTCATACTATACCCCGCGTGCAAAGGAACTAATTTCTAACGTAAACAATTTTTTTGTGAATGAACTAAAGCAGATATTTCATGGACGGCCACATACCAGCTTATGTTTAATAGACTGACACATGCAAACTGCTTTGGCACATTCCGCGTTTACTTTTTTGATATAATGTTTCAGATTTAGCTAGATATAGACGCTATACAGGGTCATCACAATAAAACGCAAGTTATACACATAAACTCTCTTCTTTAGCTGTTAATAAAAATGGCCAAAAAATGTACTTAACACCTTTATATTGCACTCCTCGCGCTTGATACACGTGAGCGCGAGGTATGCTATGAAGTTTAACCACGGTAGGAGGAGCTCTATGCGCATGAATGCTATTATTTGTGCATTGAAGCAATCTACGATTGTGAACTTTATTATTTTAATAACAAAATAATAAATTTTGTTATTAGATATAAAAAATGTTGTGAATTTTATTATTAAATATTTGGTAATGAAACAAGAATGAGCATATAATAGAAAGGTTAATGCATTTGAATAGAAAAATATGAACTCGTTTTTTCGGATGGATATACTGCACTCCCAAGATCGTGCAGTATAGCCATCCGAAAAACTCATTCATATTTTCCCATACAAATGCAGTAACCTAAAAGTGTCAGTGGGGAATACGTGATCTGACATTAGTATTGATATCACTTTTGAACTTCTTTCTTTTCCCATATAGTTAATGTATCTAGTCTTATACATATTATACGCTCTAATTTCATTCTTTTTCTTAACTCTCACCACCGTAATGCAATATTTAGAGAATGTTAAATGAGTAATGATTTAATGCTGAATTTATCAAACGAGTCAAATGATATTCAGCTTTTGCTCGTCAAAACTCGCAGAAGCTGGACATTATTCAACTAGTTTCATTTAATGTTAAATCATTATTCATTTGAGATTCTACCACATAATTTTATCTTAATAGTGAATGAAAAAGAAATAATTTGCAAATATTTAAAAATCAGACGATGGCCATTCATTAGTTGTGCGTAAAACATTGACCATTGAGGATTTTGCACTATACTACTACTAGTAAAATTTACTAGTTTAATTTCTACCAAGAATAATTCAAAGAGCAACAGTCCTTCCGAATAAATAGAATATTTGACTCAGATTGTTTTAACAAGAAGCGTATATGCAAGTTCAGTATGATATCACACAGATAAATGGTTAACAGCGAGAGCGTGTCAGTATCAGTTCACCTCTAATTATTAAAATTCCTGGATATGTGATGGGATGATTTCGGATGCAGGTATTCCAGATTTACAGTAGTAAATTTGGACCAGATATTTGCATTATTCTATTGTGAACAGAAAACGATGATCGACATAGACAAATTCGGAATTGCATCATATGGTAAAAGATATTTTATGGCATACGCATGCGGTGGTTCGATAAGGTTCTTTCAGTTTGGAGGTCATTATGTCAACATTCTTCTGCGAAGAGCTGTGCATTTATTTACTACTAAAGGTTAACATATGGGCGTTGTTGTTGTTGTTGTTTGGAGATTGCCACCATTTTTATGTTCATGATAATCTATATAAGCAGTAACGAGCCCATGTGGGGATAAATAGGCACACATTCTGACAAACAGACCTCCACAATGTTAGTTGTAGATATAAATGGAAAACGTTAATATAAGCTTGGATAATAAAACTTTTCATGGGCGGTTTTGGACCAATCAGAATCACATAAAGTGATATGGTAGAACGTTGTATTATCAAAAATATTAATCTGCATACATTATAAGTAACGTGTACCGACAATGCGTTAATTCCTTTTGTTATGTTCATTTTCTCCTTATATCTATTCTGAAAAAGTAGACTCATTTTCACTGTCAGAAGTCAAATAGTTCTACGCTTCACATACATGACAGTGTCACGGAATTGTATAAATGTGGTTTTTTTTATTAAGTAAACGTACTCGGGTTTCGCTTTTAGTGTACAATGATACCCGAGGGTGATCAATGTATATTATACATTTCGAAAAATAGTGAATTCGGTTCTTCCTTGCTCGGCACGTGCGAAGTGCTTCGGGCTGGAAAAACCGAATACATGGATTACACGGACGATGTTGAGCTACATTGCCTGTGTATATATGATTCAAACTGTAACGAAAACATTGCATTACTGACCGTTCTGTCAATCGGACGTCTGTCTACTGAGACCCAAACCTCCAGCTATAGAGGTACGTAAATTTATTCGTTAATATGGCTTGAAAGTTGTCTAATGTATTACCATTTTTAATTCCGCAGTTATGTCGCTTCGACAAGTTTAGTAAATACCGCTTAGTAAATGATAATGTTTTATTCGTATATGTGATTTGGCAAGAATTCTACGAAATTCCGTTTAATGCAGCACGAATCCTATAACCCGCCAACTTAACCCGTTTATTGTAGTTTTAAAGGCAAGACTTGAGAATGTATATGACTTACCGTATATACCGTCGTTGTGTACTACCGTATATACTAGTGTCATGTGTAGTACACGATATCGGATATATTTTCAGCTGTCTGTCTGTGTTTGTGTTGGTGCAGTGTGCAGCCGTTTGTGTCGGGTGCAGCAGTTTGTGCCGTGTGCAGCTGTCTGTACTGTGAAGGCGTATGCTGTTTTGTGCTGCTGTGACGTGTCGTACAGCAGTGTAGAGCTGAGTGGTGCTGTGCTTGTGTATTCGAGTGCTTTGAATATTTCAACGTTGCTAGTCGGGTTGAGGTTGATCAAACGTGGCGGACCAACGTGGTGGACGCTGATAGTCTAACCCAGGAATCAATGGTGGTCGGTGACTACAAATCTTTGCTTGGAATCAGGGAGTGTCTACATTGCTCCAGATACATAATATTTTAGCCGTGGGCTAATGCAGGTTTTTTTGTAATATCCAGTGTTTTGCTATCGTGAGTAAAAAACTATCACTACGCTAGTTTGAGCGAAATCTCATTTGTTTGTAGAACTATCAAGTCGTTATTATGAACGAACCATTATTCGTTTTACTAGTATGAGTAAAACTTGCAATTCGTTATTTTTGAACGAACAATCATACTTTAGCCATTATATCAATTCGTCATTTTGAACATAACATTATTCGTATTTTACGATCATATTTCTGTTTGTGATATACCGTGGATCGGTTTTTTCATTTGTCTCGGTAACATATTTGTTACATTTAAAGATCGTGCTTATTATGTTAATTAGTCTCATATTGGGACCCAGTGCAAGCACGTGTCTATATTTTGTTTCATACCACCATATAACATTAAACATTGTATTGCATTCCCATCAATGGTGTTTTGTTATTAATCCGAAAATCCCAAACTCGGTTATCTTGTTACAGACAGAAGCTGCTTAGTGCGAACGCGTGATCATAACGGACAGTTTATTGCAAACACCTGATAATACGGAGATTCTTAACGACTGAACAATTAGTAATAACCAGCATATATTTAGAATGCACGCCAGTTTCTAAAGGACGCATATTTAAGCTGAAAACATGATCGCCGATCAGATAAAATACCAATATGAACGGTAACATTATTGATTATCAGTACAAACTACATTAGTATTCGATAAAATATGTATATGAAATACTAAAAGGAAAACATTGGGTGAAGAAGCAATGAATAGCAAATGAGCCAAAACAAATCAGACATACTAGCATGGTGCTCGTATTCAATTCATGTAATGGTTGTAGTAGCTGCAGGGATGGAAGTTACTATTACGTTGGAATAAATGATTTATTTAAAGAGGTGCCATCATATACAAATATGCATAAAAGAGAGATAATTTTTTATTTCAAAATGAAGGAATATTTGTCAGAATACAAAAGTTTTTGTTGTATTGTAGACAACTCGATAGATATTATGCATGAAGAATGATCAGTAATGAAATATGTTAACTATCAACTTTGTTGTAAAGTTTGGGTTTGTTGCCTTTTGTGCATACGGTACACAAAGCGTCAGTGTTTTGCATCACACAAAATCATAATAGTGTCACGTATTAAACAGACACATCCTAGACGCTGTTTTTACTCCCCTTGTTACTCTGAAATAAAGTCGGAGAATTATTGAAAAAGGCAAGATGATACAGAAGGACTACACGGAAGCTGAAGTATACTAGTATCTAAGCAACATTAGGATAATTATTTGTTCCTCATCTCAATTCGATCCTCTTATCCCTCCCGGCAAGTCTTAGTGGTCATCAGCAACGCTCGTTAGCAAAGGCACGGTGTTCTAGAGAAACGATAAAAGTTGAACTATTCAAGAGGCTAAACAAGTTTAATTAGGATTTTTTTTATTTATACCTCGATTCATTAATTGTACAGATCAATTGTATATATGTGCACTAGTTGCATTCGGGTGCTTCACAAACGGTTATTCAGGATCACAAAACTTTTGTACAAAGAATTAGGACCTAAAATTGCAAAACCTTTCGTGCTAACAAATGAAGATGAACATTTTAGTTTGTCACGTACATGCCATATCTTTGAGAGATAAATATTTAAAGCCATTAAGACAAACGTGCCATATGCATAACAAGGTAATATTTAAAGACAAATACCACATACATGCCATATCTCTTGCCATATTTATATGCAACAACTGTTTGGAGACAATTGACAAATATACATGTTATAACTTTGACACACCGATATTCAATGACAACACATACATGCCATATCCAGAGAGAGACACAACACATTGGCTATTAAAAAAAATTGATATTAGTGATAGCGGTTACATATCTGAAGCTGATATGGGTATTTCATTTGTTCTTAGTGTCGTTGGTATGAGCCAGATTATGTCCAAACCTTTCCCATGCTCCTGTAATTTTAATTGCAGATTAATGAGTTCGTAATATATCATTAAGCTTATGAATAACAGTATTCGATAAAGGAGGAAACGTTGAGAAGAATGAATAACAATGAAACTGTACACAGATTTAAAACCATTTTAGCTAGTAAAACTACATAATTTTCATGGAAAACAGTAGAAGATGAAAATCGGTGCTTGTCACTGATAAACAAACAAAAAAAATCATACATTAATATACGGTGGCATTACAGAGTTATATATTACTCAGCAACAAATACGGGGGTCTAACAGTGCCAGATTTATCCATAGAGCTCAGTAATAAATTGGGTGGTCTTACAGTGCCAGAGGTGTTCCATATAGAGCTCAGCAAAAAGTTAGGTGGTCTTACTTTGCCAGAGGTATCTATAGAGCTCAGCAATAAATAGGGTGTTCTTACAGTGCGAGTTATCCATAGAGCTCAGCAATAAATAGGATAGTCTTACAGTGCGAGTTATTCATAGATCTCAGCAATAAATAGGGTGATGGAATGAGATTATTAGTGACTTACGCAGATTCGTTTTAAACACGAAGGATAAAAACAAGTACTGTGGAAAATTTGCAAATGACAGAAATATTTGGTATTGCGCAAATGAAAAAGGAAGCTGCTCTCACAATAAGATAATATATTCATCAACCAAAACGTTTTGTTCGTTAAAGCTACGTGCAATAGCCACGGCGTTTTAGGGAGAGGGTAAGTCACGTGTACCAATCAGAAAATATTTAAAGTCTAAGCTCTTTTCAGTCATGAATTGATCAAGATGAAAAGGATGTGTAATTACACAAAAGATGTGTAATCATAAAGCCTTTAAATATTGGGATCTACTTAAATTGTATGTTGAAATATAAATAAAATATCAAGAAACGAATTTAATAAGATGAAGAAATTAATTTATTAAGAATACGAGATACATTTATTAACATCACAAGATGAATGTACTAAGATCAGGAGATGGAAAAATGAGTAAACTTCATTACCCTATGGACTCGTAATCCCATTCCTTTGAAAATTAAATTCAAGTATTTTGTTTTACTTGAAAGTATATGTAAGTTTACATTTCATCTTGTCTGGATTATGATGGTTCTCTTCAAATTCCATACAAGTTTTATTCTTTGCTAAAGAAGACAATCAATGACGTGTATTTTCTTTAAAAACAATTTTTGATTGCAGGTGTATTAGTGCACGATCAAAAGTTTAGATATTACGAAATTTCTGCCACAAAAAGGAAATCTAGTTAAGCACTGTCATCATTTAAATGCAAATTTTCTGTGCCTTGATAGTTGATCTATCAATTTGTCTAATTTACCTTCAAGCTGTTATTCAAATTTTAACATGATTGTCTGAAATTAAATGTGTATACCTTTTCATCGACAGCTAGAATTTATCTTATGCTCATCAGAGAGAAAATACATTGTTGCGGGTTAGGTAATTAGGAACCGCTGCATTGCAATATTATTGTGTTCGTCTTAAATTAGGCCAGATTCAATGATTAATAGTGGTAAAATATTAACGCTTCTTATGTATACATTTTCCATTTTCACCGAAGAAATAATTAGTGGTTCATTTAAACAGTTGATTTAAAGTAACTCTCTCTCTCTCTGTCTCTGTCTGTCTCTGTCTCTCTCTGTCTCTCTGTCTCTCTCTCTCTCTCTCTCTCTCTCTCTCTCTCTCTCTCTCTCTCTCTCTCTCTCTCTCTCTCTCTCTCTCTCTCTCTCTCTCTCTTAGATGATTTCTTACAAGAAAGCATCTTCCTATCATTCACCAATTTCTAAAATGATGATTTGATATAAAATAGTAGCATCTTCTCTCATTATATTAGTCGAATATGATTCGTAAATACAACATACATAGAGTTGAATAGACTCATTAAAAATGCATATCATTGATTGAATCGATGAAGCATCGCGATGTTTGCATTTTACATCGCGATGTTTGCAGAACGTTGTTAGTGTTTTGAAGCATGTCGATGTTTTGAATCATAAAAATATGATTGCAGAGCGTTGTCGGCCGGTGTTTTGAAGCATGAAGACATGATTTCGGAGCGTTGTTAGAACTTTACATAAAAACGATCTTACGTCAGAGTTCGTAACATATATAAAGTTTGTAAAACAAGTTAAATCCTCGACTGCCTGCCAAGTTTCCTGCATTGAGTGATTTATTAAATTTAATTCACAATAATGATGAGTATAAAGCTATCTTTATATATGAATAAGTTAATTAACGAACTGAAATTTCTATTATGAAATTGATGCAATTGCTTAGTGTTTATTTCATAGAGTGAGTGACGTTATTGTTTCATCACAAAATACATGCAAATATTATTTGCTTAACAAAGTTCTGAAGAAACAAAAATTATAACGTTTGTGACATTCAACTCCTTTAGACGTTACTTCAATAAAAAGAAGCTCACAAAACGACGTTTAAATATAAGCCAAAAAAAAAACAAATTGTAGAGCACTCTTAAATAACTGATGATCTGGTCGTTCATCACCTTATTGCGACATTTATTACAATATTATTAAAATAATGTGGGCGTAATTATATACCGGATATAAATGTTTTGTTAATAATTAAGATGAATCGATGTGTGAATGAAAGGTAAGAATAAATTATTTTACATTTTCTCTTTTGCCGGTATTTTTCTTTCTTAGGTGTCTTAGTTATTTCGACAATAAAATACAAAAAACGTTTATTTAGCATAAAAATTACATAATACAACATAATGATTGTTATTACGACAAGCCTATAACGAGAGGAAAAGAACAAACATACGCACATGTAAGTCCATACAAAGCAATTATAACCTTGACCGCTACATTTGTGTTTGTGTGTGTGTAAATATATATATATATATATATATATATATATATATATATATATATATATATATATATATATATATATATATATATATATATATATATATATTTCAGTGGTTTGTTCATTATAAAATTGAAACTTCATATCCTGTTTGTAGGATTCAATAGGTTCTACACTGCATTTTTGCGAGAGGCAAAGCCACTAACATTACAAAACGTTTCCTTTCACGGGTGAAATAGTTCTGCATATCTACTCCAATAAGTAAATGTTCCTTTCTCTGCCCAATTAATCTATTTGTATGTGTTTTCTCCATAATGTGTCAATGCTATCAACAGCTACATTACTGCAACGACGAAAAGAACTTTTTAAATTTTACAATAATTTCGCGACAGCGACGTTGTACAAAAGGTAGCTGGTACATATGCTAGAATGCTTCAGATTGTGTATTGCGCCAAAAAAAATGTCTATTCGACCAACAATGAAGAGATATTCATGCAAATCCATTTATGCGCAGATATTTACTGTTTTGGATCGGGTAATGTAGAGATATTACATAGTGGCTTCATAGGCCAGATTCCAGAAAATAACATTTTAAACAAAATATTTTAATGATTGTGAGCTTGTTTAACTTTTTGATTCTTATTTATGTTAAGGTTATTGTTTATTTATACATTCAAACTTGAATTTGTATGTGGCCTTCATAAGCTTAAAGTTCGGTCGCAGACGCAGAATCCCATTTTAGATAGTTATTTATGATCGGTTTGCTATGAACACTAACCAACGCCCGATTTATCAATCGTTTTCAAACATGATCGTGATGCGGGTTACAAAACGTTATTATATATTCAATCAATGTTTTATTTCTTAAAAAGGTGTACTGTTTGTCGTAAAATACCACAGATATACAATAATGTATGAGTAGCACATAGAAGAAGGTCTTGTAAGTTCAGTTACTGACAGTTTGCACAATTGATGTAAAAAAAAAAACTAATTATAAAAATTCTACCTTTTGCGGTTGTATTTCGTTTTTATGAATTTCTTGAGTACAACTCAATGACTGCATAAATATACATTAGACGGAGCCACTGTTGACTCATTCTAAGGTCTGTACATCATGATGTCCAGGGAGAGAACGAAAGGGAGGGAGAGAGAAAAGGAACAGAAATTGATAAAGATGAATTATATCTAAATATAGAATTAAATTTAAATTTAATTAAGATATATAAGCGCATTTCCGATTTGGAAAAGTTGCTCAAAAATTGAGAACGCCAATTTGGCGATAAAAGTAGTACTGCCACTTTGGCGATATCATTTTTCTTCCACTGATATATTTCAGTAAGTATGTCATTATGAAATAAGTCTAAAAGAATAATTTTGAGATAATTTATAATTTGATAATCAGATTAAAGTGATTGTTACCAGTACTTTTAAATTAGAATGAAATTGCTTTAAAGGTTTATAGAGATATTGTCAATTTACTTTTTATCTGATTTGTGGTTTCGGAATGATCCGAAACTTTTCTGTCAAATAGCCATTATAAACCGTAAACAATTGCGAAGCAATTTAAACAATTCAACCAAGAAAAAGAATCAATCATAAACATAGAATCTAAGGTTATCGATAGAAGGCAAAAAAGGTATTTCATATAATTTATGTTGTCACGGCGCTAAACAATGAATAGAAATAAATATCACATAGTATTTCACATGAAAGAGAGACATAAAAGTCCAATTACGTTCGTGCGCAATAAATCACGAACTTAAATGAGGTATAAGTAAAACGCTTTATCAAAGTAAACGATTTCAATTTCACATGGCACTTATTGTATGTCAATATAGTGAACATTCGTGAACGATAAATAGTCATAAAAAGACAGCAGAAATAAAATGCCAAAATTAATCATCAGAGAAACTTTATTTTTTGACACAGTTCGACTATCTAGGACATTGAAGCATTCAGTTTCTAAAGTGGACTCTACGACTGCTACAAAATCAGTGACGAAACAATGAAAGGACAAAATATGAATATATTTACTGTGTAGAGAGCACATTACGTTCACTATGAAAGAAAATGATATAAAATAATGTTTTACTGATAAAAAGATGTTCAAAGAACACGTGAAACAACAAAATATTTACTACAGATTTAT
>JAEAOA010001012.1:1665000-1762500 GCA_016746295.1 Potamilus streckersoni
AACTTAACAATATCGTTGATAAAAGTTCTTGTCAATTTATCCAAAAGAATATCAAACATCTTGTCCGCATGTTAGAATAAGAACGAATCTTTGATTTCTTAAACACATATGTTCAAATTATCACTTTAAGTTGAATGCATTAATAATTTCTTGTGTTAAATGAAAACATAAAAATAGTGAGCTTGAAAGTACTGTAAATTAATCAGCTTTGTATATAAAATTGAATGTATTTAATCACTGTTAGTCTGTGAAATGTACCCTGATCTTTGTATTTTGGATATGTGGATATGTCTGGCATGATTTTACAACCACCTCCAAGTCTTGCATTATATATATCTTAGTGATACATCTTGTAGTACTTTGTTAGGCTTGCCAATTAGAGAATGCACTCGGCATATTAAAATAGCTAACTCTAGATGCTGTAACAAACTAGATTTCTCACAATATTCCATGTCAATTCCATTACAAACATGCACGACAACCATACTATATTTTGCATGTAAGTTCAATTGTGTTTCATATATTCGTTTCAGATGTGCTTGAATGTTATTTATTTATGTTTCCTGAAGTTGTAAAAGGGATTAATAGGAAACGTAAAACCGTTTTCTTTCCCAAAAACGTGTCTATCCAAATTAAAAAAGTCGTTTCTTTGCATTTTATTGTTGAATTTTCTTTGCGAATGAAACTATGGTACTATTTCAGTTATAGTTTTGCTTGGTTTTCATTTTGAATCATTATATTTCCAAAGAATCTGTCCGTGTCAGTAGCCAACCTGAAGATTTATGTACACTCAAAAGTTTGTACGTATTGCTGACTTTGGGTTTATTTAATCTAAGATATACAACAAAGTATTCACGGCGGAAGCAAAATGAAGAGTTCCTGCTGGAGGGCAGATATAATAATTTGGAACCGAGTTTAGTCGTTCCTCTGCTTGCAGACAGGTCTGTAATATTGGAACTGAGCTTCATCGGTTCCTTTTAGCTGCCATTTTTATGTAAAATATTAAAAATTAATTTATTTGGTTGAAATTGCGATGTCACTTTTATTAAACTATAAATAACACTAACAATATTTTTAAGTATACAATGTCCATTCTTAATTGCGTTATATTGCCTTACATTTCTGTCGACAAAAAACAATACTTAAAAATATATTTGCACACAAATCATCGTCTCATACTTTGGAAATAAAAGCAATATATACATTTTTCATTAAATGGAAACAAAGCTGACCCATCCATGTGTTTTTTGTGTTTTGTTTTTTTTTTGTTGGTTTTTTTTTGGTCAATTAGTCTACTGCCTTACCAACCCACACAATGATAAATAATAACGAGAGAGAGAGAGAGAGAGAGAGAGAGAGAGAGAGAGAGAGAGAGAGAGAGAGAGAGAGAGAGAGAGAGAGAGAGAGAGAGAGAGAGAGAGAGAGAGAGAGAGAGAGAGAGAGAGAATGAGAATTTGCCTTCGGCATTTTAATCTTTAGATCCTTATTGATAAAGTTTATAAAACATGAAGAAAAAAATTAATAAACAATTAAATCGAAAACACTATGTGTATTCCTACTTACATATATAAATCATGATATGTACTTGCAACTTTGTATCATTCGTACTAAGAATACTGTATTAAAGTCTCATGGAACGTTTACACCTAACATTTACGAAGTCTCAGATTCTTGTAGGTAACTTGGTGCAAGATCTTTTTTTTCTCTCATTCTGTATCTGAGAGAGAGAGAGAGAGAGAGAGAGAGAGAGAGAGAGAGAGAGAGAGAGAGAGAGAGAGAGAGAGAGAGAGAGAGAGAGAGAGAGAGAGAGAGAGAGAGAGAGAGAGAGAGAGAGAGAGAGAGAGAGAGAGAGAGAGAGAGAGAGAGAGAGAGAGAGAGAGAGAGAGAGAGAGAGAGAGATTTAGTTAGAATTTCTGCACAATGTTTAATTTAGAAGAAGGGGATTAGTAGATTTAGAAAATATAGATTCGATGGCCTACTGTTGAAATATAATCTATTGTTCAAACAACATATATGGGTATTAATGCGAAATAGTATTGGTATATTAAATATATAGGTTAGTTTTAATGTTGCGCATTCTTTTTTTTACGTAATGTTCTCTAAATGTCTCCGATAGGATTGAATGTGGATTTGAAGCTGAGATTAGCCAGAAAAGACCAGCAGTCCACCGAGCTTGAATTTACTGCTGTCAAACTAAAGAACAGTTTGCTGATAACATTATTATTCGTTACGTGTATACACGCAATTATATTTTAGTATATAATTTATGTTGTTAATCGTGTAAACCTTTCAATTAGAATTCTTATTCCATGGTCTAATGCTCTTTTTCCTCCTGCTATCAATCAAACTCTCAAGTAAGTTTTAATTATCAGAGAATCATGACTGTGCAATTGTTTCTATTAGCTCTGGGTACTGATGTTTCGTTTAGTTTTTCTTCAAGTTAAATCTGTTTAAATCAACGTCAAAGAAATGATTGCATAACATGATTCACCCTCCACTCGTCCTGGTGGAAATCTTTCATCTTTAGGTCACAAAGCATTCTTTTATTTCAATTGGCCTTGAAAACTATAGCAGCGACATGTATTTACCTTATAAATCTAAAAATCAGCGCCCTTGCAAGCAAAATGTGTTGAATAGAATGAAGAAAAGCTTCAGGAAACTATAGACGTGCACAATTACGGCGAACATAATAATAATAATAATAATAATAATAATAATAATAATAATAATAATAATAATAATAATAATAATAATAATAATAAGAAGAAGAAGAAGAAGAAGAAGAAGAAGAAGAAGAAGAAGAAGAAGAAGAAGAAGAAGAAGAAACAGAAGAATGCTTTATTACAAAAGTATTCGACAGATAACTTTCATAAATCTGACTAATCGAATGAAAAGGGAAAATAAAATAAATGACAATTGAAAATATTCCACAGCATTTATAATAGTCCACGTATCAGAAGAAAACAAACCAATATATCAATATCATTTTTTGATGACGGACTTTCTGGGGAAAACAAAAGAAAGACACCCAATCTCCACCCCATTAAACAAAAAACCTAGTAACTTGTCTAATTTATCTACAAGATGTATCAAAATGACCTTTTCATCCTTGAATCGCCACCTAGTGTTGTAATGTGTGTTGTCCAGAAAGTAATTTTAAGTGTCTTAGTACAAGTGCGGTAATTGTGTTATATCAAGTATTATGAAAGATTAATACATGACTTACATTTCTGACCTTGTTTGTGATATTGGCCGAAGAAGAACTTATATTATGATTGTTTGTCACCTGGATTTTGGCGTCGTTCCTGCCCTCCATCCCCCAAAAAATTCATGTTGACGCCCATGTACATTGCATATGCATGTGTGAAATGTGTCAGTGTAACAATTCTCACAAGTAAATATTCATTGATGTAGGGGAAATAATTCGTACATACCTTGAACGTGGTTAGGTTAATATAGTTACCCTTATTCCTTGGTTGTTCGAAAATGCAAACACCTGTGATGTGTCTGTTACAGACTGGTCTGCTAATGCTATTTTATTAAATGTTGGAAGGCTCTGAAACTTGTGATTTCTCATAGACCGAAAAATGATAACTTCTTACTTACTTTTAGTCGAATTCAAGTAATTGTAGTTTTTTTTTTATTCGTTTTTCGCTAAATTAAAGCAGCCTAATTTACTATTTATAATTTTCCTTTATCGTATTTCGTTAAATATTATGACATTATTATTACGTTTATTGTGCAGTGGTCTCAAACACGCGGCTCGCCAAGCCGTATACTGTGGCCCGCAAAATGAATGGCATTAAAAGGTGTTATGAGAAATAACAAAGGTAAAATGCCCTCATGCGGCCCTTGGGGTGGTTTGAGTTTGAGACGTCTGTTTTAAAGTACTATCATTTAATAATGATCTGATACGCTTGTATAATGACTAATTACGATATATGAATGAGACATGGAAATATGCCAACACAAATCCTGTAAAAGATATGACATCAGTTACGTTAGTAGAAACTGTAAATATGTATTCAAAAATATAGAGAGGAATGGTGACGTGTCAGTATGAAATGACTATTATTTTAGTAAAAACTGCACATATATAAATAGGCAAGGTAATATATTAATGTGACATAACTATTATGTTAGTACAACCTGCACATATGCAAATAGAGAGACATGGTGATATGTCAGTGTTCCATGACGTAGATAATGTTATATAGCAAAGGTGAGTTGATTGTACAAGTTTGTTTTCATTATAATTGTGTATACTATGAGTATTCTCGAAAGTTTTAGCAGTAAATTATTTAATTAAACGAAAGACGAATTTAACACACACACAATTCGTATCTCTTGTCAGACTATACAAAACGAACGGATTCGATACAATGCTTACCAAAAGTAATTTAATTTTGAAAAAATGAAATATTGCACTCCCACACACAGGAAATATTGCACTCCCACACACAGAGTAACGGTCAAATATTTTGTGGCATTTTCTCATACATATAGTTCACTTGATTCGCGGGGATGAGGGTGGTTTGAAGCTTTATCAAAGCCTACTTCTTTAAGCAAAAATTAAAAAGCTCAGAATCATTTCTCCCGGTGAAGACGTTTTTTTTTTATTGTTTAATTTTTAAATTTATTTCAAAATATTTCTTTGTGGTCTGTATTAATTTAGAATACTGAACCCTGTACTTATAATTTGCATGGTCACATCTGTCCTCATATCAATAACTACGTGACCTTGAATGCAGTATAACTTACTCCTCATGAGTAGGGCAGCATCCCGGATGTAGAACAGAAAACAACGGAATGGGATGAAATATGGCTGTAAAGGAAGTGGACTCTACCAATTTCTGCAGGGAGTAATTTTGACAATTTCCATAGTTATGAAAAACAATTTTTAAAAAGTTGTAAATATATAAAACAAATTTAGTATTTTAAAAATAGTTACCTACACCTATTTCATAAACCATAGTGGAATTAAAACTCTTTTTACGAAGAGTGTCTTTTGTAAAGTGGTAGATAAGGTGGTTGTAATAGCAATCAAACAGTCTGGTTCCTTCTTCAAAAGCTAGTACATAAATTTTCACCAGACGTATTAACGAAAAATTCTATGCATAAGCAAATTAAATATTTTTCTTTGGACTTAATTATTCAAAGTATCGATTGCTTTCTACAGATTTGTGTCTCCGTTTATGAAGTTTGTATATAATATACATAATAAAACAATATACATTAGAAAAAAATCTCTATATTTTTGAATACATATTTACAGTTTCTACTAACGTAACTGATGTCATATCTTTTACAGGATTTGTGTTGGCATATTTCCATGTCTCATTCATATATCGTAATTAGTCATTATACAAGCGTATCAGATCATTATTAAATGATAGTACTTTAAAACAGACGTCTCAAACTCAAACCACCCCAAGGGCCGCATGAGGGCATTTTACCTTTGTTATTTCTCATAACACCTTTTAATGCCATTCATTTTGCGGGCCACAGTATACGGCTTGGCGAGCCGCGTGTTTGAGACCACTGCACAATAAACGTAATATTAATGTCATAATATTTAACGAAATACGATAAAGGAAAATTATAAATAGTAAATTAGGCTGCTTTAATTTAGCGAAAAACGAATAAAAAAAAACTACAATTACTTGAATTCGACTAAAAGTAAGTAAGAAGTTATCATTTTTCGGTCTATGAGAAATCACAAGTTTCAGAGCCTTCCAACATTTATACTAAATGGGGCACTGAAACATGTCTTGCTTATATACTAGTATTTCGAAATCTTATGTACATACTAGCATTTCAGTATCTTAATTATATACTAATATTTCAATATCTGACATACATACTAGCATTTCAGTATCTTACTAGTATTACAACATCTTGTTCATATATTAGTATTTCAATATCTGACTTACACACCAATATTTTAATATCTTACTTATACAGTAGTATTTCAATATTTGACTAACATACTAGTAATTCAATATCTTGCTTTTATATATATATATATATATATATATATATATATATATATATATATATATATATATATATATATATATATATATATATATATATATATGTGTGTGTATGTATGTGTTTCAACATCTGACTTAGATACTATTTCAATATCTGACTTACATACTAGTAATTCAATATCTTGCTTATATATATATATATATATATATATATATATATATATATATATATATATATATGTGTGTGTGTGTATGTGTGTGTGTGTGTGTGTGTGGTGAGTGTGTGTTTCAACATCTGACTTAGATACTAGTACTTAAATACTTTACTTACATACTGTTATTTCAATATCTTGCTTACATACTAGTATTTAAATATTTACTTATATACTAATATTTTAATAAGTGACTTACACACTAAGATTTCAATATTTGACTCACATACTAGTAATTCAATATCTTGCTAACAACATACACGTATGTCAATATCTTACTTACACACTGGTATTTCAATATCGTACACACTAGTATTTAAATATTTTACTTACATACTGGTACTTAAAAAATTGCCCTGTCATATTCATTTTTGTGCAGCAAAAGCTTAGCAGATATGTCATACACTAAGTTATATGGATTTTCACTAACTTATTGTGCTTTTTTATACATAACTTTACATTGCTGTTAATAGTTGACAAGACGCAATAATTAATTATCTCACTTTACAGAGTAAAACTGATACACGAAACTAACACACACACACACACACACACACACACACACATATATATATATATATATATATATATATATATATATATATATATATATATATATATATATATATATATATATTTCTTTTTTTTACGAGAGCAATATCTTGTAATAAAACTAATTACATGGCCTGGTTTATAGTACCCTTGTTATTGATTTATCTCCTGATTCATCAATCAAAAGAATAAATTTAAGAATGAGCTGTTGATGTTAATGCATGAAAAGTGAAGTTTGACCTAAACAGGTAATTGATTAAAACTGTGATTAAAAAGAACAAGCCTTTTTTTATTGTTCGATGCTGATATATTCTGACACAGTTTCGGAAACGTCAGAAACGTGTAAGCCAGATGTCGAGCGACATCTATACTTTTACGTCACTTAAAAACGAGTCATTGCCCTGCACCATGACATGCAATAACTCATTTTTAAAAGTTGCACCTGATCATTAAAAACCATGTAACAATCTTAATTTTTGTTGCAAAAAGTATTACCAACATAAACCTAAATTTATGTTACAGAATACAGTAAAACATTTGAAAGTTGGATATTATCTTAAATAAGAGTGCATGAAATTTGCGAAACCAAATTTGCAAAACATTCTCTTTTCTAATAAATTTCCATAACAGGAAGGAAAAATATATTAATGAAAAAAATAGAAGAAAAAAATAGAAAAGATACAAAGATCATATTTATAAACAAATAAAGACCCTCAACCTAACAATTTGTATATCAGATCCACAACAAAAATCCGAACAAGTCAATAAAAATCGAAACATACATGTACTTTAACTTAATAACAGAGATATAATCAAACAAGATAAAACACCCAATCAAAATAATATATTACAGCTGAAACGAATATACATTTTCCTATTTGAATATTTTTTGCATGTATTAAGATGGGATTCGAATATTCGTCGATGTTGGAAAGATATTCTCTCAATCCTGTTGCTTAGTTTAATATTTCTGGAGGCACCCCACTCGCTCCAGAAAAAAAAATAAATGGTTAGTCCTAACAGTAAGCGGAATTGCATGCAACTGGCCCAGATGAACAAATTGTCAGGCAAATATTCAAAGCTTTCTTGGAGTTCTGGTTGGCTAACATGAAAAAATTATGTTGACTGATTCATTCATTTCCTTGTGGGTAGGTGTTTGAATTTTAGGTTATATAGCATAAATGGAATGTGTTCCATTATAAACTGAATCAACCTTGCTAAGTTTACTTTTCGTTTTCATTTTTTATGGGTTTTTCCATTGTTTTTTGTTTATTTTTTAATTTTGTTTTGTTTTTTGTAAGGTTTTTTTCTTGGGTGTGTGTGTGATTTTTATATATAGCATTTTTTTGTTGTTGTCAAATTGCTACCAAACTTACTTGGAAGCTAAACGTATAACTGAATGCCATTTTCTTTTGAAAAGTCGTAAAAAGAGTATTTATATTGGGCTGTTTGATTATTTATTTCAGTTCTATACTATATAAGATCCTATGTGATGACACAGAAATGGAACTTTGTAAGGATTTTCCAGTTATTTCCTTCTTGTCGTAGTTATCTTCCACGGACTTTGTTCATTAAATCATGGTTTCAATATGCATGCAAAACCGCCATTAGAAAAAAGGAAAAGGTCCCCAAATATTTTAATGAAAATGTAAACAAATGTGAATCTGAATAAATACCATATCTACAACTCGTTGTACCGTTAGAGGAAACAAGAGGAAAACACGGATATCTTACTTCCCAGGTTGAAGACTCTCTCTCTCTCTCTCTCTCTCTCTCTCTCTCTCTCTCTCTCTCTCTCTCTCTCTCTCTCTCTCTCTCTCTCTCTCTCTCTCTCTCTCTCTCTCTCTCTCCATTAAATCAAAATATGTGAGGAAAAATACATCTGTTTCAAAATGTGGGGAAATGACCATGCTTTTACCAGATATCTACAATACGTTGGCTGAAACGTTCTCAAAAGACCTCTTCATAACAGAATTATTCTGAAAACATTTAATGTGTAAATGAACTGAAAGAAAAGGCTCCTCTAAATTTCAAATTTGTGATTACAATAAACCGTTGACTCCGAGGGAGGTATTGGCCTCTTGACTGAGCTCATGACACAACAACAAGCTTAGAGGATATCCGCTATCAACATTTGGAACACTTGTCTCATACAGCTGTCAATACCAAATTCAAAGTTTCATCAAAATCCGGGAAATATCTCGCAATCTTGGCGGGAAGAAATAGTCATTGTATGTAGTTAGAATAAACTTGAAACAAAACAAACAACACCTTCTGTGCCTCTTTTTAAAATATAGAAATTAATATTCCATTTAATAATTATTAATATTAATATACCATTTTCTGAAAGTGAAATTAAGGCTATTTTAAGTAATATAAGCTTCGCAAATATTTCTTTACAGTAGATTTTTACGGCACCTCATCACAATAGTGGATATATGGCGCCAACTGAAGTCAGATGTTCAAAATGTAATGATAAATTACACAAAATGCCCAGGTAGATAGACCATTCCAAATAAATGTATATGTTAAGTAAAACAGCATGAAAAAAATAATCGTAAAAAATACAAACTTATGTGATACGTACACCACTGTTTGGCTTTTCTGCGCACGTAAGATTTCCGTCACCAATATTGACGCAAAACGCAGACCGAATTTGATTGATTAATGAAAATATAATACTGCAATGCGAACTGTTTGAAAAAAGGTCATTGTCACCGTGCTATTCTGTTCACAATAATATTATTTTTGGACACACTGGATATCACCCCTCTGTTTTCATGATATGTGATATGTTGGCCTAATCTGCTTTGATAAGATACAACGTGTATGCATCGGTATATGCATTACTTTGGACTCTTTCGGTCAGCATTTCGTTTGAGTAATTATTTCAGGTTTATGGCTGGTTTTACAAAATGTAACTTAATGATGCCACTAAATGCACATAAATGTGTAGCAAACTAAACCGATCAAGTAAATAAAGTTAATAGAAAATCAACATTTTATGAAAATATGGCTATTATGTGGAAAAGAACAAAAAAAAAAAAACACAAAAAAATGGATAAGATTTAATGTGTTTATAAAGTTTCGTTACGGGGAAAAAGTATTAAAGAATTTAGAAACAAACTATACGCTGAAAAATTTCTTGAGAATCCCGTTCTAGCGACAAGTTGATAAGTTGGATAGCAACATTATAAACTTGAATTAAAATGGAGCATTGTTCTAAGGTCAACATTTCCATCTTGAAAATAATGCATTTATCTGTATGATTCTAAAAGATAAATATTAAATAGGTTTTTCTGGGTTACAAGTTCAAGGTCATAGAGTGGGTCTTCCTGTAGACATTTAGAAATCACGTTTTTATATATATTTAGAGCAGAAACAATTTTTGTTCACTTTCTGAATATCACCTTCCTAAATTAAAGGACGATCGTTCACTCCTGATACAAATTGGATTTTTGACAGAAAACAACATGTGATCCAATGTTTACAGAAATGGCGTATCGTTGTGCAGAATTACTCGGCGCGCAGAATTGGCCAGCATGGTGGTATATTAAAACAATAGACAATGGTAACACCTTGAATAGATTACTAAGATTTCGTTTTTTGCATTTACCCTATTTCCTTAAAATCGAAGATATATTATCTGGTGATATGTCCATGTGCAGTTTCTTCAATCATTTAACGTCATAATACTTAGGTCTGGCAGGCTGAACATGAACGTACCCAACAGGAATGTGATTCATTGTCAGTGTACACACTGGTGAAAATGACCAAGTGAAAGATAGCAGTCTTTGGAGAGGAGCACATCTGAAGTAAGGCTAAGCTGTATACTATATAACCTAAATTATATCCATTAATCAAACACCAAAATAAATGAAATTAAACGCTTTTTAAAAATAATGTCGTTGATATATAAGGTCCTTTTTAAACACGAAAACCAGTAATGAAAACCTGGAAAATTCTTTGTCTTTAAAACTCAAATCTTATGTAAAGTGCAAACCTACTGTAGAATGGAACCAATGCCATTAATTTCCATCCATGGGGTCATCCTAATTTATATACCTATCAATTTCAACAACGGTTAAAAGACTCAAGGAGATACATAACTTCTATGTGTTGAAAAATAAAATATGGGAAACTTACATATTCTACAGTCCACCAAAGGTTATGTTTTTGATATATAAAGCGTGGTGTAAAGTGCGGTAATGGCAAACCCCAAATACTTTGATATCAGGTAAATATCAGTACCCATTAAATAATATATATGTATGGTATGATCATCTGTACCTTGTTTGAGAATGGTTTCCAATGCTGGTGTAAATAAATCTATTACATTTTTGCACATTTAGTTTTCTTTTGGACAATTACGATACTGGATAAATCATCTTAAGTAAATGTTGACCTTATTAAGCATATCTTGAGTACAATTTTTCCACAAACTTTGGTCATGGTAGATGGTGTATAGGTCAAGTTACTATAAATAAGTAACTTTTGTGCTTTCAGTCACACCTTATAGCCTAAATATGAATCAGGTTTCTTTCTTACACAATGTCTAAGTGATTCACAAAATCAGGAATTAGTGCACTGTATAAATCTGAAACTGTTGCTGAAACTGCTTTTTTCTTGCAAGTATAGCAAACTTTGACCCACAAATTAAATTATTTTTTTTCCCAAAATGAAAGTCATCTGTAGTTTTGTTCTTTTACATGCAGTAAACCTTGGAGCAGTATTGTGCAAAATATACCTACTCTGTGTGATTCAAAGCATGTGAAGAAATTCTCCGGCGGGATGGATTGTCTCATATAAACAAAAAAGCCGCCATTGTACCGATGGCAGTGCTTGTTCCTACGAAAGACCGTCTCTATTGACTTAAGTGTTGAACTCCATTCCTATATAGCCAAACTGTTTAGATGGTATGAAGTTGGATAGATCTATAGTGAAAAGGGGCCTGAGGTTGAGAAGGAAAGTAACAAGGATATCATGTCTAACACCAAAATAAACTCTTCTGCTGTTTTTGCAGAACGTAGTTTTTGTACGCGAATTGCCGGAACTTTCTGGTAGTTGTGAGATTGAGGACGTGAAGCTACGCATCTTGCAAGACCACACTACGTAACCTCTCCATCTTTCAGCGTTTGGAATCCGTTGCAGTGTTCAACGGTGAGCCAAGGAGAGCAAATGAATTGATTGGGTGCTTTTCGGTCGATGACACGGTTAAGAGTGTCGTTTTCAGTTGAGAGAACCCTGGACAAAGAAGGTGCACAGAAACTTTTATCGAGTTCATTGGAGGCCACGACGTTGCGCACCAGCTTAGCTTCTGTTGGTCGTTAAAAGACTTCCAGTCCATGAGTACATAAGACTGCTTGTTATCCTTAAAATTGCGATATCTCGATCGACTGCCGGATATCCAAATAGAAAACTAGTGATTGGGACTTTTAGAACCGCCGACTATAAGTTAGAGGGACGGCGTCTGCGAAAAAATGAGTGTTGACCCTTGGGACTTTTAACTGACCATGTAAGCATCAAAATATGTCGCTAAACCAGACGGTGTAGTAGCCGATAGTAGATTCTACCTTTTGTCAATAATCAACTGTTACATGTAGGAAAGGCTAATTGATTGCCTATACATCTAAAATCGCCGAAGCGTCCCTTAAAGTAACTACGAAGTGGAGGCTCTGACTAAACAATGAATATAAAACTTGCCTGTATGTATCCGTCCACAAGGTAAAGTATACAGCAAATTTGAGTTTTCTACAGTAAACACTATATAGGCACAACAAAATTCAATGAAGCGTCCATCCTGGTACTTACAAAGTGAACTCTATATCAATTGAAGACAACGCAACGTGTCGGAAAGGCCAAACGACGGCATATACAAGTAAAATCAGTATAGCGTTACGCATACAACTACGAAGTGCATTCGAAGACTAGATTAATTTAGAAACTCATCAGTATGTATCCGACCGTAGCGCAAATCATACGAGTTTTTTTTTTTTTTTTTTTTTTTTTAGTGTTTTACATCACACACCAAACCTGCACCTATTTAAACAGAGCTATAGCAATGTTAAGGATCGCCATCGCCATCCGTGCTGGTACGTACCAAAGGCGAATAAGTGCCAGGAGGGATAATAGTCGCTCAAGAATGAAATAAAAGGAAAACTGGGAATTTATAAATTATATCCCATCAAAGAGAATACTCCTTCGACTTGTTTTAAGGTAGAACATTTCCAAACTTTGGTTATGTACAATGTGAGGTTTCTGTATGTAGAGAGCGTGCTACTCGGCATGAGCACAAGTAGTAACCAAATAATTCACTGGATTTGCACCAATCCATAAACGTAGGTGAGATCACTCAAACTTCAGCTTAGGTGGGTATATAACTTTCAGCTTCAAAGTTTAAACATTTGAGGGATGGATTTGTATTTCTCCTAAGGTATTATGATTGGATAACTTATCTAAAATAAGTGTAAATATACATTCTAATATTTTCACTTTCACAAGAGCATAGTGGAGGGATAAAGAATCGAGTCTTTTGTAAAACAAACATTCGTGCTTTCTGTGGAAGAAATGCCCAGCAATTATTCAAAAGAATAGTCAAAATGCTTTTACCTTCAAATTGTCAACTCAGTTACAAAAATACTGAGTATTTAATGTTAAATTATTGAAAGGAAAGTAAGGATAAGATTTTCAAGATGGTAGCACTAGAAACCATAATGAATACCACTGAACATGTAGCGTCATTTTGGTTAACAATTAGTCCTCTGGATGGATGAATGTACCAAAATGTGTGACAGAATTCATGAGATATCTCACTATAGTCTGGCAAAACAGTAACAATACACAACAGATAAATGCCATATGAGGGATGAAAAGAAACAAAATGTCTAATGCCATCTTAGACCAGATCTAAAATTTAATGATTCTCGTGCTGGACAAGGTGTTTGAGTGTCATCTTGCCTGAATGGGGCTCTATATGACTGGGCCCTTATATTTGTTAAGTACAAAAGCATTATCTAGGTTTTCAGTACAAATAAAATACTACCAAGATAGATAGTATAGCAGTCTGTTTATTGAGATAAAATGTCAATACCAATGGACAATAATTTTATCTGCTTGCTTGTCAGTCTGCATTGTAACATGAATTATCTGCAAACAAGGCATTTAGAGAGTACAAAATACAATCAACCTGATGCAATGTAACATAAAAAAAGGAACCGACATCTCCCTACAGTTAATGTTCATGTAGCGTGGAACATATTCCCTGGACAGTAACTTTGTTTACTCCTGAATTTTTCTTTATTCTCACAAACTTTAAATGAGGCAAAAAGAGATTGCAAAATTAGCTTCAATCCCACCAATTTCAACAAGTCTGGGTGCAAAATGCTTTCATAATATACACAAATATTTAAAATCTTGCAATTAAAAATTGAATACTGTCTCAAAGAACGTGAATTACATTTATTTCACTTGCAACTTCATAATTGATGTGAACCTTATGATGTTATGAACAAAATAAGACAATTGATAAAAAATAAATTTACAACACAAATAATGACATGCTTTTCAAAAGTATGTTTTAATTAATGAATCCTGTCTTACAATTTTCCAAATGTTTCTCATGGATATTCTAAATAAAGATAATGTCACCTTCCTCTCTACAAAGACAATATAATTAAGTGCTGATAATGAATATTAAGCAACTATTTAAAATGTCCTTCATCTGGACCTAACACATACTAAACCAACCTTTTAGTGAATTTTACAACATTCAACAAGGAAATAAATTTTTTGCAAAGTCTTTTAGAAAGTCGGTACCAAATATTGTATTGTACATTATTTCTTGTTGTAATTTCCCAAGCTGAGGATAAGAAATGAACCCCTTTTTATAAACCCTACCATTTATCTAGTTAAAAATAACATACACAAATGGTAATTAAAAAAACAATCCTGTGTTTTTCTGAAGTCTTTAAGATGGAGCTTAACCTAGAGTGTGTACAGAGAGACATACACACATCAAAATAATGGCATTCTCAAAATTCTGCCAAGGCAGACTCAACAAAATTAGAAGCATATACTCACAAGAAATACAAAATTATTATACTAGTAAAACTTTAAAAATCAGCAGTTTTAATGAATGGGAATGTAGACTGAACAAACAAATCAAAACATTTATAAATCTGCAAAATCTATAAACACACGGGCAAACTAATTCTCACACATCAATACCTTTCTATTAAGTATAAAATTTTCCAAGAAATATAACACCTTGCATATTAAAAGTCTATATCACGCAATTTGACATCAAAACCCACAAGTTTTGTAAACCCTTGGGTAAATAATTATATATTCTACAGTATTCTTGGAGTCTACTATTTTTAACACCTAGAAATAAACAAAGGATCAAACATCTTTTTAAATCCCCCTAGTTTGTAGCATCTTCCTTTTCACAAAAATATTCACTGCTCAAAAAAAACATTACAGCCTTATGCTTAGAGCCAGTCTAAATCTTTTATGGGCTTCTGTGAGCTACATGCAAAATGATCTTGCTTTTTGTTCAGATAGTACATTAAAACTGGGACAAGTAGATTTTTACATGGGACATGCATTTCTTCAAAAGTAATTTGCACTTGTCCCACATATGTGTGACAAATTCTTCTGAAACAATGGCATTCAATATTTCTCAATATATTTTCAAACAAAACATAGCCCCATATAATTTATGAAATCAGGCAATCTTGAAACAATTTACACCAAGGTAATCATTACTTTGGTCAAGATAAAATTATGTTACAAGAGAAAAAAGGGTGACTAGATCTGGGATAGAATATATAGTAAAAGTTCTGCATAATGACACTTGACTAACCCCGAAAATTGTGTTTTTGTGGAATGGAGTTCTTTATATAGAAATAAATTTTTTCAAGTAAAAATATGAACAAGATTTCATAACTGTTGGCATTTAAAAGCATAGGTTCTTTATATTGTGGTGTCCAATTAGGTTTAAATGTAATTTAAACACCAGTTTGGACTCCAACAAGTATTATGCGCAAGTATTATTTATCTGATCTCATTAAGTTATACTGTACATGATAAATGGTTTATCTTGGTATACTATCAATCTTTAAAAAGTGAAAAAGAAAATTATAAAGTCCAAAATAACATACTTCAGAAATTTTCTAAAAATTTGAAAAGGTTGATTGAGCCAAGATTGGGAGAAAAGGACAGTTGTGGCAAAACAGCTGTTTAAAGAATGCAATTATTATTATTATTATTATTATTATTATTTAAGCAGAACCATTTTTAACCACTTCCCCAATTTAGTCTCAATCTTTGGCAAATTCAAGAAATTAATGTTGATGATAATGAGAATTTTTTCCCTTCCCTTTCTGATCAGTATGTTAACTGGCTACAAATTGTATATGTATAAATTTTTTGGATTAAACTGAAGGAATTATCTAACTCCATAGGAGCCAAAATTGAAACTTAACTGAATTAATGGTAGATTCATTTTCATACTGTGATATATCATAGACCTAAATTTACCAAAACGTTTATCATTTCTATTGCCTTTTAAAATGTGTAAACAACAAAATAAATATATGCAATTTTTAGAAATAAGAACTCATGTATATTTTATGAGTGCTTATGTAGAGAGGGACTAACATAAGAACCAGTTCATACTGCTACCCCTATAAAAATGGAGACAATATCACGTTTGATATAAATTTTATGTTACTAGTCACCGTACAATAAAACTAACATAATTGACACCACACTTCACCACTGCAGACCTTTTAATGGGAATGTTTAAAATACAGAAGAAAATGTTTCAATATTTATATGAAAATCACATTATTTCTATCCACACATTTACTATTCTTGTTAAATATTTGTTTAAATTTTCACTCAAATCATAAGATAATCACAATCTACATCTGTACTAGTCCATACATAATGCCATTCTAAATTTCACAAAAATTACTCATGATTAGTCATAAAACATATAACAAAATTTAGAAAAAGATGCCTGCATTGTAATGCATAGAATTCTTTTAAGGCTATCTATTTAACATGCTTACTGATAATTAATGTACATATAAACAAATAATATATATGTATATATATTTTACAGTACATCAGCAGTGTCTAAAACAGATATTTACAATCAACAAACCGTTCAAAAATAAATCAAGGAATATTAGCTTAATCAATAAAGGCAGAACCTTACATACTGATCAAGAATCAACAAATACTATGCATAAAAATAAAAAACAATGAATACTGTTTAATGAATCTGTATAATAAATAATAATGAAAAATACTAACAAAAATACAAAAGCATGGGAATGACCTGGAATCAGCAGTAGATCAATGTGCACCGAGTGCCTGGAATGTGCAACTTCGAAGTATCACCAAATTTATTGACATTAGTAGAACAAAATTTAAAATAAAAAAATGCAGAAAACCTTTGCAGTCTCCAAATTGTCTTATATACTGTTGAATCATAAATATCTGTGAATTATATTTTTTCTTAAACAAAAAAAAAATAAATAATTAAATCTGCTACAAAATACTATAATTGTCCATTTGTTGCCAAGGTAAACAGTTTGACCCCACAAAATTATGAAACCAAGAAATAATTTTTTTACTCCAAAACAAAGCTTATCACCAAGAATATTTCAGATTTTACAGTTAGTGAATTAAAGAAACAAACAATGACATTCACACCACTGACTTTTAACAAGTCAGAGAAAATATGTCTAAAATATTTTTCTAAAAATCTGACTACATGGTGGACATTGCAAACTTCAAAAGAAAACATCTTCAAACTTCAAAAGAAAAATGATACTAGTAAATAACCAATCAAATAAACTTAATCATTGTTGAGTGAACATTTGTTACACTAACACACTGCTGGAGATCAACCAGCAATGTATCATTGTTTTACAGCAAAGATGATACATTGATACATCACTGGAGTTTGGTGCTCTTTGGGTTTAACACAATTTTTCAGCACATGATAGGCTATACATTGCAGCCAGTATATTTGATGCAGAGAGAACTTGGGAAAATCCCAGAAAGAACCAGCAACCCATGGGAAGCTAGTGGCTAGCTTTTTCACATGTCCATACTGGACAAGCCCGAGACTTGAACCCACACATGAGATGTCAGTGATCTCAGACCAATCTTCCACCCATGGCCCCCAACCTAAGATTAATAAGTCATGCATCTTTGTGTATTGTTATTTCAGATTAATACATGTATTCATACACTGCTTGAGTTCTGGTGTAATATGGTGAACTGTTTTGCACAATGATTCTATATTGATACTTAGGCGTGGAAAGACCTTTCAATGGTAATTAAGATACAACACAAAGATGAAGAAAACAAATCATGGCTAGTAACATTAGCTTAGTTTACCATTTATACTTGTTTATAAGTCCAACTGCTAACAAACAAGGATCCTGATCTGCTGTAGCATAATGAGCCCACATATCAGGATCTATGTTCTTTGTTCTAGTGATTACTCCTAACAAACTGCATAAAACAAAAGCTGCTGATGCATTTTGCTATTGCAGATCTGGGTCTATGCAGTTTTGCAGTTAAGTCTTGTCTTATAAGCGAGTATTTATGGTAGATCAGCCACAAAGACTGAGGGACTTTTACATAATATGTAAAGGAAAATTTTAAGTATGAACTAAAATAATAGTCAATTTTTTGTACTGAAGTGGTATAAAAACTAAAAGATGAGGAATGGTATTCAACAAGGAAACCTCTTTTCATCTAAATACTTTCCCAGGAATGTTTTACATAACAAAAACAACAAAATATTTGAAATATTGATTAAGTATGTCATGGTGACCAGTAGTCTTTATGTTGCATATAATGATGATTCTGGTAAAATAATACTGGTACAACATTAAATTTAAATAATGCTGAGTATCCACAGCTTTGTAAAGAAAACCAACATTTTTAGCAGTTTTATACCATTTATTTGATTTCTTATTTCAGGAATCCTTGTTAAGCAAAGTATATATCAGCCCCAAATGCTTACACTTACTGATGGTAAGTATATAACGTACATTTAATTTAGCCACAAAAATAATTACAATAGAAACAAGAAACAAAAATTATGTAAATTCAGTGCCTCGCACATGATAAATTTCAAATTAATAATGCTACAAGCTAAGTGGATTCTTAAACATGTATGAATGTGACACGAGTAAAATGGCTTAATGATTAAGTAGTTAGTACTTAAAGGTACTTTCAATATACAATTGGCTATATCATGTCTAGGAAATGGGCGGTAAAAGCTTTTCCACAAGGATACATCAAAGCAGCCATCAAGGACTGGTCTGGAAGATAAAAAATCCATGAACTCAAATTACGAGAATTCAACACACTGAGCTATCACACAGCTCTCATGTTAATGAATCAAGCTGCATAAGACATGCTAACTCACTACTGACAACATATTATTAGGGCCCTGGAGACAAAGTGCTCTAAGGTACACACCTTTATAGATCACTGACATCTTACCTCTGTCCATGTGGATTTGAGTCTCAGAGCTCTGCCAATGTGGATACTGTGAGAAAGCTTGCCAGCAGCTTCCTGTGGGTCAGTGGTTCTTCATGGGTTTTTCCTCATTAGTTATACAGGACCCCATACATTCGCTAAAAAAAAAAAATCATTAAACCCACAAGAATATACTATATGGTTAAAGTCTTGGTTTTGTGAGGTATAATGCCAATTTTCATCAAACAATAGGCAATACATAACAGCTAGTATATTTGGTGCAGGAAGAAACAGGGAAGAACTACTGGCAAGGTTTCATATACACCATCTATGCTAGTCATGCTGAGACTTGAAGTCATGCAGACAGGTGAGATTTGAGAGATCTGCAGACCACTCAGCCACCTGGGGCACTGCAAGGTTAAAATAGAGCACTATGAATTTCCTTTGCTCTGGATCCTATTTGCTATTTGAGCAAGGATATATAATTTATCATTTTTCTTCTTTTTATCCTCCATTAAAACTTTTTTCCTTTTCTACTCAATGAAAATGAAATTCATGATTACTTTATGTCGGCAATAAGAGGAAAATTGTGACTGCAAACAAAATGCATTTTGCTAAATACTTGGGTCTAATAGTGTCTGTTGCTTTGTTTGTATTTGAAGCGAATACCAACACATCACACAATATAATAAATGGTAATGAATCATCTGGATTATCTTCTTGGCTTTAAATACCAAGCAATACAAAATATCTATATTAAAGATACAAAGAAAATTTTCTTATAAATCTGATTAAGACAGATAATAAACATAAAAAATATGGATTCTTCCAAAAATTTTATTTGAATATATTTCAAAAGAGAATTTCCATCTATTTACTGTTATTGTTGTCTCCTGACCAAAATATTCTACAGTGTTAAATGCTGGAGTATAGTGACTATGCTGAAAGAACCTTCACTATACCCTATACCACACTAGAATACAATGTATGAGAACAATAATGGAAATTTCAGTCCAAAATTTGATACATCACATGATGTCATATGACCTATAACCTTTGCATTTGACAACAGAGCCCAATGGAACAGGAATAATGACAAGTAAAATTTTCCAGAATGAAGGGAAAATATGCATATTGTTCTAAAATAGATACCTGCAGTTGTTCACAAATCAGAACAAAAGAATTTACCATGTGATATAGTAAATAGGAAAAAGACATAAATTGGACTATAAAAGTGTTTCGCAAGCACTCTGTCTTGCCCAAAAATGGTAATAAGACACATTTTATGTGACTTTGAAAATTTTAAAACAAAGTGAAATTTGTTACAGGTAGCAATGTCAAAAACAAAAAAGTGATAACTGTTATGGTATCAATTAATGCAGAAAGGACTTCCTCAAGAGTTCATAGTAACGTGTTTCATTTTGTGCGGCGCCATCTGTGCTGGACTAAGCACTGAATACTGGCAATCAGCTGAAGTACAGTGATAGTGGGTCTGCTTTCTCTTGAATATGCACATGAGAACACCACAGTTATCTGTGGTGCTGTATTTACGAAAACCCTGGTTGTTAATACTGTCCCATTTAGCATGTTGTTTTCTGTGTGTTAAAACTTTACTGGAATCAGTACAGATGTATGAGCAACGAAGACAATGGAAATGAGACATCTTGTTTTTAAATTCACAGTCAGATGAACAATCTTGATTTATCCTATACTGCTGCATTTCTCCTCCTGTAATACTGTCAATACGTTCATGTCGTAAAGTGTGCTGGACAAGCCTCGAACGATCACTGAACCCGTAACCACAATCGGACCGCATGCAATGGAAATGGGTAACATTTTGTCTGTATGTACATTTGAAATGCTGACAATCTTCATTGTATCGAAATCGGCTATAGCCTTCTGGAACGGAATCATCTTTAGCACGGGGACTAGAAACTCTTCGTTGTTTGATATTTATAGAATTGCTATCAACAAAGTCATTATGTTTCGTTGCTATTCGCTTTCTCCCAGAGCGTCGGGAAAAGTCTTCCTTTGCTGAGAACTCTGCATCAAAAGACTCTCTGGAGTCTTCATCTCCGATCTCGCCATTTGGTTGATAACCAGAATCACTGTCTTGCTGTTCCTCCTCTTCATAATCATCTAAATTCTCTGTAGTGTTAATTCGATTCTCCTCCTGGGCCTTGGCAATGAGATTTGAAAATGTTGAAGGATTAAGGGTTAAAGAAGAGGAAGGATTTATTTCTCCTCCATCTTCCACATCTTCACCCTCTTCGTTTTGTGCCTCCTCTTCCTCCAAACCCCCCACTCCTGATCGACTTTTAACTTGGGGTAACTTGTGCAAAATGGCTGCATTAGTAACAACATTCTGTGTGGTAACCATGGTTACAGGTGGTGGTGGCCTTGGTGCAATTGTTACAGGAATATTTGGCTTCACCACACGAGTTCCAACCTCAGATCTTTTCAGCTTGATTCCATGTTTTCCAATATGGGATCGCAAACGAGCTGGATCCGAGAAGGCTTGGTTGCATTCCAAGCAATGGAAATGATCCTTTTTCTTTAACTTACAAAATGGTCGTCCACAATTCTGATCTAAGGCATAATGCATTTTATTCTTCAGAAAGGACCAGCTTGGTTGTGGGATGTGATTCTCTGTCTTCTGCTGCAGAAGGACAGTCAAAGGCACTGTTGTGTTTCCTGAGCTAATTGCTACTGGCAAGGTGGTGACTAGAGGAGCTGTGATGCTGGTGATGGCAGTCACAAACTGGGTACTGGACGGAGTGGCTGTTAAAGCCTGCATTGGACTAATTGTTAATGAGGTCTGTAAGGTAGTAGGGTTCCCTGATGTTGAACTGGCATTTACTATAGAAGAAGCAACAGGTACTGTTATTGATCCTTGTGCAATACTTTGTGCAATATTTTGAATTGGACTAAAAGTGTTTATCGGGAAATATGTCCCAGACGTTTTAACCAGTGAGGCCATGGAGGAAGTTGTAGCAGGGACTATTGGGACAAAGTTACTGGAGGCAGTTTCAGTCTTTATAGCTGGAATAGGTGCAATTTTTAGACCTGCTGTTGTGTGTTTCTTATCATGCTGAGCCATTGTACTGTGACGGACAAATGAATAATCACATTTTGGCCGAATGCAGTGAAAATGCCTGTTGGTTTTGTTATTTTGGCAATGGGGTCGTCTACAGCTAACATTCCGATCAAAGAACTCAAATCCATCAATAATCTTTACGAAACTGTGAAAATCTTTAGCATGAAGATTTAATACATCCAGCCTGTCTGTTGATGTGTAACATCGGGGTCTTGCACAATGATAATGAACCATGCTAAAGTAAACACACTGATCATCTGGACATGGATCATCTTTTGTAAACATTCTAAAGCCATTTACGACCTTTTTGTCAGCCATATTTTCTCCATCACAAGAGGCTTGAGTTAAATGGTGTATCTCTTCCTCGCTTAAACTAACTTTTGGTATCTTTGGAATTTCATTTCTGGGATATTTTGGTGGTCTTCCTCGCCTCCTGATTCCATTATCATCAACTCTCAAGGTTGGACGGGTATAGGTTTTCCCAGCTGCAGCTCGGTTGTATTCATGTACTCTGTAGTGTTCCAAGCGACCAAATGTTGGGCCTATGTGTGGGACAACATGTGTGCAACCAGACTGGAAAAAAAGGAAAATAAATTAGAAAATTGCCAAGACAAAGGAAGTATAAAATATAAAAAAAACTTGGAAAGGGGTGACTAAGATAAAAATGCTGGAGAAAAACTTTAACCAAAAATGTCAACAGTCATACCCATACATGAAAAACCTAAATGCTAGATCAGAGATACATGAGAAGAAATAATTATTAGGATGAGAAACAAGAGTCTGTCTGGGGGATTGATGCTGACCTGGCCAAAAAGAATTTCCTGGAAATTGAAATCAAACCATTTCTTCCCTTTACCGGCTAATGATTGCTACCAATGATCCCTAAATAAGTACAGCAATAATACAAATGATTGTTACCAGTGATATCTACCCAGACATGGCAATAATACAAACAATTGTTTTGATGGTACCTAACCAGACAGACCCAGATATAGTTAAGTGCGAATGACTGATATCAATGATACCTACCCAGATACAGTGATAGTGCTTCTCCTTCAAGCTGTACTGACAGTTTTCAGGACACAAATTTTCCTTATCATAGTATCGGTAGGCAATTGGGGTTATTCTGTCCTGAAGCTCATGGAATCTGTCAAGTATAAACAGAATTGATTAATCAGCATGTGCATAAGATATCCTTTGCATGTGATAATTAAAATTTCAGCTTTGATCACCCCTACCCACTTCCCTCAATTTCACAAATTTCATTATTACCAATTTTCCCAACTGCTCCGGTGACCTAGTGGTTGGAGTGTTTGCCTTGGATGAGGTCGGTTGTGGGTTCAATCACCAGTCAAGTCATACCAAAGACTTACTAACAGCTGCCTCGTTTGACACTCAGCATTAAGAGCTTAGGGTTAGGTCTGGTAAGCCTGGTGTCAGAATAATGTTACTGGGTGGGACATCATGCTATAAGTCTGCGGCATGATTCCCCAGTGCTAGAAATCATTATAAACTGCCACACTGCAGACATTGTAGCAATATGACTGAAAAATTGTTAACACTACATTAAAATCTAAGCCAAACCAAATCCAATTTTCCCAGGTATAACAAACAACAATTTTGGTATGTAAGAGAGGTATTTGAAAATTTCTAAATTTTTTATTTTTTAACTTTTTTGTTTCTTAAAACCTGTCAATGAAATTAATGGCAATTGATGGACAAAATAACATTCTATAAAATCATCTGCATCTGCATCACATCATTTGTTCAATATTGAAAGTCCTTCATGTCAGGATGCTTCATGTAAAATTGATCAAATTCTGCTGAGCAATGTACAAATAGTTTGTTTCAAAAATTTATTTTTAGTAATGGCAGCCATATTTAATGGTGGATTGGCACAATTACGAAAGCCTTTCAAGTCAAAATTTGGCCAGTCTGTATAGTAGATCCTGAAAAACAGTTGCTTAAATTTTGCTTTCTTTTCAGTAACAGTGACTATATTTGATGGTTGATCAACATTGTTTATAAGAAATTTATAGTCTTTATGACAAGATTCTGTCCTTCAAATTTGGTCTATTCTGCTGACTCATTTCGGAAATGTGATTTCAAGGTTTACTGATTTTTAGTAATGGTGACCATATTTGATACTGGATTGACCTCAGTTTTATACAAGTCTGAAGCCCTATAAAACTGGTTAAATTATGTCAAGCAATTTTCGAGAAAAAGTTGTTTAAATGTTTTCCTAATTTTTGCAATGGTAGCCATATTTGATTGTGGACCAGAATCATTAAAAACATTTATGCCAGTGTGCTTTCTGCCAAGTTTGGTTGAAAATGGTATAGTGGTTTTGAGAGGTAAAAAACTAGCAACTGTTGGTGGACACAGGACAACTTATCTGGCCTTAGCTAAAAACCTTATGGTTTCTTCAAATATGAGAACTTGTTTTTACTCTTCTTCAGACCCAAGATAAAGCAACAATTCAAAGAGCATTTTTTTTGTCAAAGCAATGCTTTTTGAATATTTATATCATAATACAAAATGAATTATGATGTATGTAAAAGCACTGAAACAAGTAACTATGCTTATAAAGTCAGTTAAATAATCAACGATAACCTATACAGTACAAGTGGATGAATAGTGATGACCTATACAGTACTAGTGGATGAAAAGTGATGAAAAACACAGTACCAGTGGATGAATAATGATGACCTATACAGTACCAGTGGATGAATAGTGATGACAAACACAGTACCAGTGGATGAATAATGATGACCTATACAGTACCAGTGGATGAATAGTAATGACAAACACAGTACCAGTGGATGAATAGTGATATGAAAAACACAGTATCAGTGGATGAATAGTGATGACCTATACAGTACCAGTGGATGAATAGTGATGAAAAATACAGACATGGAAATGGATGTGGAGGTAATTTGCATTCATTTATTCAGAATTATATGGGTAATGGATGTAGTCATAAACTTAATGTCTTTAACAAATGATAAAATCTGTGATATTGTTATCAAATTAGACACATTAAGTTGACACAGTAGTGTCATACCAAAGTTTAACCAATTGCAAGCTGTTCTATAATCTAACTTTGGGAGGGGGAGTTTACTATCTTGGGCGGGGGAGTTTACTATCTTTTTCCACAAATAAAATTCATTAGATGTTTCTGGATTTAACATGCAAGCTAACACAAAACCTCATTACGAGCATAAAATTGTAAACTTATAAAACTCAGCTTTTATTTTTTTATACAAGATGTTCTATACACTCATTTACCTAGCATGTTCACGGACTCCATCTTTGGACTTAAAAAGAACAAGACATCCCTCTATTTTACAGTGGTAGTGGTCCTTGTATAGGTACTGACATCTTGGGTTACAGGGATCATTGGCAGTGTATCTGTAATAAGGAAAAGATGTTACTATTATTATTATTATTATTATTATTATTATTATTATTATTATTATTATTATTATTATTATTAAAGAGTTGAATCTAACTGCAAGCTGCACAGACCTAGATCTACCATAAAGCTGTATCTATGCCACACCTAAAATTTAACATAAATTTCAAAGTAGCCAGCAGGACTAGCTGATTAAAAATTGAATAATCCTGTTGAATCTTCACTATTCCTTCAAAGAAAACATTGTCAGCAACTAATGAAACTTTACTAACCACTGGGTAATTCAAATTTTGAAATTACTGAAACTTTACTAACCAGTGGATAGTTCATATATTGAAATTACAGAAACTTTACTAACCACTGGGTAATTCAAATTTTAAAATTGCTTAAACTTTACTAACCACTGGGTAATTCAAATATTGAAATTACTGAAACTTTACTTACCACCAGGCTATTCATATTGTGAAACAACTAGTCCAACATAAATTTTGCAAGCCTCTAGATACTGGACTACAATTAATTTCAAGCCATACATGCAGTATTTGTTAGGACTAATCAGTTGAACAAGTAAAAATGACCCTGGTCTTCCAGCACAAATTTGCAACGACAGATCAGTGTTTATATTGTTTACAACTCGACTTGACTAAAAGTACATATGGTATTATTAGTAACAACCTTTTACTACATGAAGACTACATGAATTTCTTATAAAAAAAATACATAACCTACAACAAATATCACAAACCTTGGGAAACTGCTGTTCTCAGTGGTCAGAATTTCAGACTCGTGACAGAAATTGTTCAGGTTTGAATCCTACCATCAGACCAGCCTGGGTAAGCTACCATGGTGAGTCATTGTTTATGGCACTTTGTTCCAATAACCTCTGAACTAAATAACCAACTTGTGTCACTGTGCTGTAGTGTCATACCAAATGACCTTGACCTATTACTTTGTGTGCCAACAGATCAAGATATTTAATGTTGATTCTACTCATTATTTTCAGACAAAAATGTATAAACTCTGATTGATCACTTAATGATGATCAAGTGTCAAATGTTGGAGCTTGTAACATTTTACAAAATCAGTTGCTTTACATAATCAATAGGTCTAAGCAATTTAAAATTGTTCCAAAATGTATAGCCTGCTTTGCATTTTCTTGTGCTACTCTCAGGTGATTATTTACCCCCAAAATATAGGTCATTACATATAATGTACATACTAAGTACCATCATTTTACACCAAGGTTTATCTACATCCAGAAATGAGTATTGTATTATCTCTATGATATTCAACTCTTTTTAAGAAGAATAACAAGATTCCTGGGTATAAAAAAAACTAATTAGTTTTTAACCATCAACCATTAGCATCTAGCTGTTTTTGATAAAATGAAAAGTTATATTAATCAGTTTCTTTAGTTTGATAACTGCTATTAACTAATATAAATTACACCTGAAACTGATATGAAGAAATTTCACATTACATTTATTCTCAAATACCTGTCCACAATTCGATCAAAAATATTATAATCTTGCTCTCAATGTTTGCCCTGTGTGAACATTTTTGCACATGAAGAATCAACATCAAATGGAATTTAAGTAGATAGGTGTCTTTTCCTCTAAGCATTCTTAAATTTGGTAAAACTACATACTTTTATAAATGCTGTCCTTGCAAGAAGTGAAAAAAAACAACAGAATTCAAAGACTTATGTATTCAATATGAAAGATGAAGAAATTATACTTGTGAATAATGTTTGTGACTGATTTTGAAATGAGTAAAACTAAGAAAATGATCTATTTTAACTTCAACACTGAAAAATTGAGAGAAATATGCCTGAAAGAATATAAAAGTTCGCAAGAATTTTCTTGAAATAGAAATCCACTTCAAGGTCAATTAGCTTGTTCTTTAAAAATAAACTTTTATCTTCAATATTTTTTTCAATTAATAATTATTGCTAATATCATGAGAAAGAAATGCGATCTAGATGTCCCATTTTTAAATGTCTCCCCATGTGTTGCCATGTATCATTTGATTGAGAACCAGAATCAATAAAGGCCTTTATGCCAGCGTGCTTTCTGCCAAGTTTGGTTGAAAATGGTATGGTGGTTTTGAGAAGTAAAAAACTAGCAACTGTTGATATACACAGGACAACTTATCTGGCCTTAGCTTAAAACCTTATGGTTTCTTCAAATATGAGAACATTTTTTTACTCTTCTTCAGACCCAAGATAAAGCAACAATTCTAAGAGCATCTATTTTGTCAAAGCAATGTTTTTTGAATATTTATATCATAATACAAAATGAATTATGATGTAAAAGCACCGAAACTATGCTTATAAAGTCAGTTAAATAATTAACGATGATCTATTCAGTGGATGAATTGATATTTGTAGCTCTTATATCTACATCAATAATCAATAAAGCAATGTTCAAACTAAATGTATAATTTCAGAACACCTTAAATGGGGACAACTTATTTATCAAAATTCTTATTCTTCACTCTCTCCATCACTGTTTCAAAAAGGACTGCCTAAATTTTGTATCTAACTCCTTTTTCCACATCTAGGAGGACCTGTGCTCTTATTTTCTGAGCTTGTATTATGCAATATCTGCATAGCTTTTTGTTATTTACTTCCTAGTCCAACATATTACAAACAGTTCATCATCTTTTCTCACACTTCTTGAATTTTGTTTATAAAAAAAGCCCTTTTGTCTGTTTTTAATCACATTGTAAAAATATGCCACACAAGCAAGCCCATTATTTTTATTTGAAATTACTATTTAATTGATAAACTGCTACAGTTATGAACAGTTGGATCATTCTGGAATGAAACCTGCTTTCAGGTAAATTGTAAAACATATCAGTTGGATCTAGCAATACAAAAAACTTAGATTCAACAACGAACACAAAATCAGATGACTTGAGGAAGCTTAATGAAAAATATGACAGAAAATAGGATTGATTTGAAAATACTTCTTCAAATTTACTATCTAGTTGTGTAAAAAAACCCCAACAATTATTTGAACCACACTATATTGCACTGTTGTTGCAATATGTCACTGTTCAGTGCAGTCTCTGTAAACCGCATCACATCTGTGGCATGGAATTCCAACAACAATGAACCTTTTGTTTTTGGGACATTAGTTCTTCCATGAACTTGTGCAGAATTTATTGGAAGTTTACAAAATACAGGTTTGATGAAAGCAGACAAAACCCACACTAGAACATTGATTCTCCTAACAAGTCTAAAATCAACATCACCATACCAATTTGAAATTCTAAACATTAAAAAACAAGAAAACATGCACAGGCCATTAGTGATGCTGATCTTTTCACTGACCTTTGTCCTAGGAAAATGGGTAAATATTATAGATTTAAAAAAAAGAAAAGAATTAAATGCCCTACTACATGTGGAATCCCTAATTATGCTTTGGTGGACAATTCTATAGGCCTAGACAAATCCAATCTAAATTTGCTTGAGATAACTAAATATGCATTCAATCATTAATTACAAATTAAGATAATTATTCAGGAGCCCATTCTAAGCATTGTTTAATTTCTTAAAAGGTGGTGGTTGTTGTTGATGGTAACTGTTTTGCAGATATGAACTAAAAAATTTTAATCAATGAAATTTCACATCCAATGGTACATGATGTTCACAATTTTGCTTCATTTTTTTTAAACAACTAAATGAACTGCTTGACACATTTTGTTTAGGATCAATCTGAAGTCAGGTGTTCTCTTTTCTGACCAAAATGCATGAAATTTAATTGCAAAATGAGTCATATTACATATGTGATGAAATCAATGAATTTATGAAGTAATTGTGAGGAATTTAAGGTAAAAGAAATATGCAAAGAAGCCAAGAAACATACAAATGTGCTCATTTCAAAAGGAAAATAACATTCATGATCACTAAACAATTTGCTTATGAGCCTGTTTTAAGTATCAACTATCATTCATGAGCCATTATTTCCAATTATCAGGTACTAGCAGCTACCTCGATTGATGTTCAGCATAAAGAGGTTAGTGTTAGGACTGATTGGCCTGGTGTCACAATAATCTGACTGGGTGTGGGACATGATGCTACATGTCTGTGGCACGATGCCCCAGTGCTAGACATCACTATACACTGCCACATTGTAGTGATATGGCTCAGATCATTATATGTTAAAAATCCCCAAACACACACACCCACACAAACACTTTTAATCCCCATGAATGTTACCAGTACTATTGTTGGTAAGATTATGTAAAATTCTGCAATCTGAAACTGAGGCTTGAATGCTAAGAATGTTGAATTAAGGAAAAGTCATACCTGACAAGATAGTTTTTCCATGAATCATCTTTTTCCCTCCTTTCTATGTATATTGTCCTAGGTGGCTGCAGCACAGTGGCCTCTGGTGATATAAGGGGTGTATTTGTTAGGGATTGGGTCAGCGGAATATTTAATGTGTTTGGCATTGATGATGTTGGGCTGGGACTCTCTTCTCTCTTCACCTCTTTCTTTCCTATCAAAGGAATGGGTAAATTCAAGGAATCATTAAGCTTTTCTCTAGATATTTCTGATGAATTGTCAGCCAATGATGACATCTGGGAAGTGTCAGACATTTCATCTTCTACATTAGAGTCAGAGAAATCTGTTCCACTTGGTGTAACTACATTTGACATTTCCCCAGCAGCGGATGATGAAAAATCCTCTGGTACTGGAGAAGATGACATGGATATGTTATCTTCTGGCTCGACTTTAACTCTTTTAAGTTCAAATGGCTCATTTACAGGGCTTCCTGATCGTTTGAATGCACCTGTAGTCAGAAGACCACCAATTACAGTGGGTAACATTGGAACAGCCTGCAGAACCATTTGGGTTTTATGGTTTTGCAAAGGTGTTAATGTCTCCTGAATATGACTGGAGTTGTTTGTGGGAGCAGGCCGAATCTGTGGTTTTGTGTGTTCCTCACGATACCGTTTGTATGCATTTTCAAAATCTTTCCTCTCGTGTTTTCGCTTGTGGGAGTACAATTGAGCTGTAGAGTGTAGCACATAATCACAACCTAAAATACAAATGAACAAATCATTCAGACTAGTATTGGTATAGATTCATTAAAATAAATGTAATATTATGGAAAAAAGTCTGACATACAACATAAAATTAACATCATATATCTTCTAAACTTAGTTATAAAAAAGAATAAATTCCTTATTACACTGTAAAAAATAGGACCTATTATTTCTTATAACTTTCTTGTATTTCAATTTATTTGCAATGTAAAAGTAAAACTGATAATATAAAATTCAAACCATTTCATTTGAAATGTTTTAAATACAAAGTATATACATGTAAAAAACTGAGATCCTGAAATTCTAACAGCTCTTGCCAAATATTTTTTCAACAAAACTAAACGTGGGAGTGAAGAAAAAAATTTCAAAGAAAATGTAACAGATTGTCACAAAAAATAAGACCTTTCAGCACCTAATTTTTAAATGTACTGAATAATGTGCCATTTTTGGTTCCAGATTTGCTTGATGCTGTAGTAAATTATTATCCTTTCATGATTAACTGATGTCCTTTGTTGCTGTAGGGTTTAACGCCATTTTTCAGCACAAGATAGGCTATACATGGAGGCCAGTATAAATGGTGGAGTAAAAACCTAGGATAACTGCAGAAAGAACCACCGACCCACGAGAAGCTACCGGCAGGCTTTCTCACATACCCACAATGGCTGAGCCCGAGACTTGAACCCACACAGACAGAGGTGAGATGGCAGTAATCTGTAACGGTGAGCTCTTTAGACCACTCAGCCACTCAGGGCCCCATCTGATGTCCTTTAGTTATTTATAAAACATCAATTTTACTTGCAGAACATATATCTATAGAATTTTATCCAACAACAGTATTTACTCTACCCTACTGCTTTTAAAAATAAATCATTGATAGACAACATGCTGACATACCTAAAAAAAAATACCTCACACCAATTAATGGGCATTTCCAGTAAAGTCAAAGAGTTAAGTTTTTTTTATAAGATCTCCAAATAAGTCTTGGAGATAATAATAAAAGTTAATTCTTTTTGCTGGTATTTCATTTTCTTAAATATGGTATGAGGGACTGAAGTTGTATCTGTACTTAAGTAATGACCCTGGAGCAGTTGTTTAATTATAGAGATTTTGGCAGGTCTAGAAGATAGGCTCTCACATGCCTCTTTTGCTTTGTGTTTCGTACCTATGAAGTACTTTAATAATTAGGAAAAGATAATGACCAAACATGCTCAGTCAGTGACACATCTATTTCCTGTTTAACAAAAAAAACCAACAATATAGTCACCTTTGAATGATGCTTAGTCGAAAATATCTTTAATTGATTTTTTGACATATCTGCAAACTGTTGTGACCTTTGAATTTTACTTCTGAATCATTAGGATGTATATCTGGAAGTAAAATGAATAAACAAATCAAACTCTTCTGACCAATGTCCAGTGACTCCAAGTATGTGCCAGTCATAAACTTGGACCTACAGAACAAGACTGGCTAATGGAGTCATTTAAGATCTCTGATTCAAAAGTAAAACTAAATTGTTTTTATCAAAGCAACCAAATTTTGTGGTCTCTATGTTAATAAATCCTAAACTAACCTTGGTTAATTACAATGTAGTTGTGTTTTCCAATGTTAATCATTTCTCAAGTATTATTAAGATAATCAGTGGTCTGCACACCAGATTAATTTTGAATCATGCCCTGACCCCTCTACAGCTGTGGAGTGACTCGGGCAATGCCCTTTACTCTTATTACTTTGGGACAATAGTCTTTCATGTGCTGATGTGTCTTTACAAAAAAAAAAAAAAATAAAGTAATCAAAGCCAAAAATAAAAACATACGTACCTGGTCTGATACAATGAATATGGTTGCTGACTTTAGAATAACGACAACTATTGTGTGCACAATGCTCATACTTCATGAACTTTTTAAATCCGTCTTTTGCAAGAATTTCATCCTTCTGGTGGTAGGTTTTGTGCTTTTCTGAAAAAGTAAAAAGCTCCTGAAATTTAATCATATGAAACCTTCGATGCAAATGTATGACAAATAAGGTCATTAATTTCAAAACTTCATGCTGGATCAATCACATTCAATTTCAGAACTTCCATTCTGAATCAAACATATTCATTTTCAAACTCCATGCCAAGTCAAACACATTGATTAGAAACATATAATGGTCAATGACCTTTTCATAGAAATTTCATCACTTCTGAAGCAATCAATAGTGTGTAGTCAAATAAAATTTCTGACATTATTACAAATAGATCCAAAATAATGATCAGGTTTTTTTTATTATTTCAAAGTAATTACTTTGGCACATGGTGTACACAAAATTGTTAATGAGTATATTTTAGAGTACTGTTGAATCTAATCAAGACCACTGAACACTACTGTATTTGTTAAATCTTTTAATACAGAATATCAAAAGTCAAGTTTGGTAATTATCATTCATTACTATTATTACTCACATATTTGCTAAAAACATAATGTTACCATCAAAAACCTACTAGTGATTTGCATATGGCCTGCTTTGTCAACTTTCATGCCTTAGCATCATTACTGTCATCACAGCTGTCACTGTCATGATCATCAACAAAGTACTGCCATGATGATGATGATGATGATGATCATCATAGTTACAACCATCATCATCAAAATTATCATCATCATCTTTAAACCACCAACCCAAACACGATAGTCATCAGTGGTATCTTTTTAACTTACCCATATCTGCTTTATTTTTAAATGTGAAGTAACAGTTAGAACGTCGACAATGAAAGTGGGTAGTCCTCTGCCCATAGAAGGTGCAGCTGGGTGTACCACAGTCCTCTGTCGCTCGGAATCGCTGAAACCCTTCTTGTATAATGGCCGAGTCCTTACGATGGTAGTTAGCATGCATCTGGACATCTGAAGTGCTGATGTACACCTTGTCACAGCCAGGCTAGGAAAAAAATAAAAAGAATATAGGAAACTTTAAATCTACTACACAGAGCTTAAAAAAATTTTGCACTGACAAGGGCCATACATTCTTGCTATGTTCATACATGGCTGCATTTTTTTATTATACAAAACTTATAGATGATAAATCTAGGACCCAATCCAACATTATGTACTTAGGGTCAATATTTCAAATAAGCTGTCACTGAGATTTTTAAAAATTTGTATAAAAAATGGACTTTTGTTATAAAGTTCATAATCAAAACTGCCCAACTGGCAGTCTATTATTTTGAACATGGAAGGTAGAGTGGACAGAAATCTATGATTCAAGTCTCAATCCCAATTCATGCAAGCTTTACAAATGTACTGTCTTCAATTTGTGTTGTCCATTCTTTCTTAATAATTCTAAGTATTATTAATATTTGTACAAGATATTAATTATAATCTTCTCAAGTCTCTAATAAGAAAGAAAAACATGCATGATCATATTTCATTACTTTAAACATAATATGCATACAATATATTACCCATAACTTTTTTTTATGACTTTCATGAGTAGTATTATAGTGAGAGAATGATTGGGGAGGGAGTAAATGGCATTTTTAACATATTTTCACATGTATGCATAGGTTTTCAGGACATTAAATCACAATCTTGGCTACATAGTGCCCATAAAATGTAATGCTCGGAAAATACAACGGTATATTACAACCTTTAATAAGATAAATCCTTGCAAAAAAAAATTTAAAAACCTTACCCACAAGATAAAAAAATGTAACAATTATTTATGAAAGAAAAAAGGTAGTGTGCTCTTTTCCAGAATCATTAATTCTGTCAACAGATATTGATGAAAAAAAAACATATTAATAAGTGAATCACAAACAGCTCCTTTGAGCCAGCCAAGTTAGAGAAAACGAGTTATTTCCCTTTAGTTAACAACAAATGGGTATTTGGATTTTCAAGGCTCATGACACTGAGAAAGATGAATTTTGCTTCTTTAACATTTAGTTATCATTTTTAATGCATATATAATGCACACTTGAATTACAAACAGCACAGACCCTAATCCATCACTGTTTCATGTGACTGAGCTGTCCTGGACTTCATTAAGCTTTTGAGCTTGAGGTTTTATTTTGACCAATCACAAATAATGTTACATTTAAAAGCTCATTTCCGATGGCTGATAGTGGGAATTCAGACTCAAGCTCAGTTCTATTATCAACAGGTTTGGATCAATGTGGCTTGCATTTGCACATGCTTTATATATAAAGAAATTGGCAGCAATTAGAATAGCATTGGACTGATGATAATAATGGATTATTGTCAAACTATATTTTTGTGTTGTGGACAATTTGTAATTCAATTATTTTACTTCCTCAAGAATGGGCCAGAACTTATTAAGAAAGAAACGATTAGATGATGATCATATCCAGTGATCAACATAATTCCAACTTCCTCATCTATACTGTCAATCTCAGATAAGTATAGTCCCACATCATTAGCAAACAAAATCAAGATAAATATTTCTTCCTTTCTTTCTGCATTGCTTATAAAGTGTCATAACATTATCATGTTCCTATTTCTGTATGGCCTAAGGATGCCAAGACATTACAATGTCTCAGTCTCTATGCTGGCCTTAGGATGCAATGACAATATCATGTCTCTATATCTGTGTTGGTCTGAGGATGCAATGACAATATCAAGTCTCTATATCTGTGTTGGCGTTAGGATGCAATGACAATATCATGTCCCTATTTCTGTGTTGGTCTGAGGATGCAATGACAATATCATGTCTCTATATCTGTGTTGGTCTGAGGATGCAATGACAATATCACGTCTCTATATCTGTGTTGGTCTGAGGATACAATGACAATATCATGTCCCTATTTCTGTGTTGGTCTGAGGATGCAATGACAATATCATGTCTCTATATCTGTGTTGGTCTGAGGATGCAATGACAATATTATGTCTCTATATCTGTGTTGGTCTGAGGATACAATGACAATATCATGTCTCTATATCTGTGTTGGTCTGAGGATGCAATGACAATTTTATGTCTCTATATCTGTTTTGGTCTGAGGATGCAATGACAATATCACGTCTCTATATCTGCTGGCCTTAGGATGCAATGACAATATCAAGTCTCTTTCTGTAAGCTGAGAATGCAATATGTGCTAATTTTCTGTAAAATGTATTACATATACTTTAATTGCAACCTATTATATTTCTATTTTAAATTCTTTAGCTTGAAATGCCAAATTATTAACATCAATCCCTAAGGTGTATTATTTTGCCAATTTCAATATCTTATTTACTAAAATTTACGAATGTATTCTAAATTTATTTTTAAAGAATCATGTATTCTATTATTTTTTAAAAATAAGTTCAAATATTTTTCCTGCAAGGGTGTGAACTCAGCAAAACAAAAACATGTGATTCTCAATAGTCCTTATTACTGGTTACTTACCTTGCATTAAATGGCAAACTGGTCAGTTATTTTCATTGCTTAGTATTGGTGGAAACATTTTGAAAGTTCTTTACACCAGAATGCTCTGTTCGAAATCTGGTCAAAATTGGTCAGTGGTTTTTTGACAAGTGTTGTTGTTGTTGTTGGGCTTAACGCCATTTTTCAGCACACGATAGGCTATACATGGCGGCCAGTATTAATGGTGGAGGAAGAAACCGGGAAATCACTGGAAAGAACCACCGACCCACGAGAAGCTACTGGCAAGCTTTCTCACATATCCACATTCACCGAATCCTAGACTCGAACCCACGAAGACAGAGGTGAGATGGCAGTGATCCGTAACGGACAGCGATTTAGACCACTCAGACACTCGGGGCCTCTTTTGACAAGTGTAAAATAGCAACTGCTAATGGTTGCACAATGGACAATGCACAACAGATGCAGGACCATACAGCCAGGTCAGCTAATAAAAAACCAAAACACACCCACCCAACCCATCACATATCAAACAGCCCCTGAAGTAATACAAGTGAATATGGACTAAAACTTAAAAAATTAAAAATTTTAATAACCAAATAATTACAAAAAACCAAATTTAAGACTTAGCTTATTAGAGTTGTAATGTATGTATTGCATGGGTATAAATTTGCATGATTTTACATAAATTGCCATCTTCTGTCTGTTCATTAATTCTTTAATTTTGAAGGAGGTCATGTTTTCTTAACACAAGGATCATCAATCATTGTTGATTTAAATTCATAGTTTCCTGCAAACAAACAAATTGATAAATATCTCAATACAAGTCACTTCACTGTACCTGTGCAAAGAACAAGTTTTTAATATTAAAATATAGCATGGCTTCTTATTTTCAAGTCTTGGATATAGTTAAATTTGTATATTCAGTTTTATAACCCCACTCACACCCCACCACCCAGTGCTTTGTTTTAAAGGTTTTTGATGTTATTATCTATACTTGTTCTACACCCAGTATATGATTAGATCAAAAAAGGCAATGAGGCAGATAAGAGGTTTGCAATCTCCAGATAGGACTTCTCCAAAGATATGATGGGGTTTGAATGCCTTGTAAACAAATTCTGAAAAGTCAGTCTCCAGGGTGGGTGGGCTTGAAATTGAGAGAAGGTTGCCAAATTTAAAAACTTTCTTAAGAAAATATGGGAAAAGCTTATTATTAAGTGTTATTATTAAGTGTGAACCTATCATAAGCAAATGACAATCAATTTTGGGGGATATTTCTTTCCAGCCCAGTATTCAAGTAATACCTGTAAACAATGGTAGTGAGTTTGTCTGCCATTGTGGGTACAAGGACCAAATTTCTCAACACAGCTGTCTAGGGGACTGTAGCGCATGAAGCCATGTTGGAGAGACTCATCACGCTTTTTGTGCCACTTGAAGTGCCGAACCATTTCCTCTTTTTTGACAAAGACCTGGAAGCTACAGTCGAGACAGTGGTAATGTTCCTTGTAACCAAGATCTTGGCAGTGAGACCCACCACATTCCTTACCACTGACATATCTGTAATGAAAATTTAACTATTTTAATTTTATTCTTCACCGCAAGACAGAAATTTACATGTAAACTTCAAGACGAGTAGTAGCATATTGTAGTATTGTTCTTTGTTACCAAGAATCCTAATGAAAGTAGAAATTACCTAATTATAAGTCAATTAACCTTGACCTATGCACCATACACTCAATAAATCAAATGTTGATTTGGTCTTGGTGATGGAAGAAACCTTGGAAATGCACCAACCAACCTGTGTTGACTTCATTTGGGTTTGTTCACATCAAAACGGGGGCCAGTCCAAACAAAAACAAGAAAGCAAAGTAAAAGCTGTTCTATCACAGCCTCTAATAAAAACTATATGCTGAATTTCAAAATATATAGTAAACTTTATATATAGTTGACTCTAAGGGACATGAAGATTAGTATCTCTTTAAAACTACATACATGGATTGCATTATAAAGAAAAAAAAGTAAACTGAAATCTTCAGTTTTTCAGAGTAAGGAAGACCTACTTACTAAATGCAGTTCCTTGCTATAGTATATGATTTCTACATCATATTTTGATTTCTGTATTATATTATTTTCTACAGTGTATACAATTTCTATAGCACATGATTTATTTCTACATGATAAATGATTTCTATAACATTATTTTCAATAGTATTATAAAAGTTTTATAACATGATTGCTATATATAGTTTCTACAGTATATATGATTTCTATAACATTATTTTTAACAGTACATATAATTTCCATGATTTCTACAGCATATATAGTTTTCACAGTATATAAGATTTCTATAAAAATTTAAACTGTATATGATTTCTGTGGGATGTTTAACTGTATTTTCAGCACATTCTTGGTTATATTATGCCAAGGAAATGAGAGCCAAGTGCCTTTCCCAAAGGAACACCAAGGAAGACAACCCCGGCTGGCCTCGGTAGGTGTTTATCCAATACTCTGAACTACCATGACTCATGAAGTTTACTCTAAGTTCAAGTAAAAGTAATAAACATCAAGGTTCAAGGATTGCTTTAACAGAATGAAAAAAAAATTAGTAAATAAATCTTGAAGCTCTTGGTGGCGATGGTGGTGGTGAAATATCAAATGATTCATGTCATATAATTATATCTCTGTTTAGGACCAAATTTCACAAATAAATGCTTTTAATTGAAGTTAAGGTATCTGATTGGTGAATTTTAACTTAGACTTTCTCACACACACACGCGCATATATATATATGCAATAAACTGACACCGAACAGTATGAAACTGTCTTGAATTCTGTGTGATTGATTAATAAAGGTAAGCATCTCAAAACACTCAATCACCAAGACACCATTTTCATTTAGAACCAAGTAGACATCAATAGACACTTAATGAAAACCCCGTGATGATTTGACAATCCATTCAGAAGGAGTAGCTACAACAAGATTTTCAAGATGACCACTGTATCAGCTTCATTTGATTTCAGGTCAGAGACATTTTCATTTATAACCAACTATGCATCTTATGAAGTCTTCTGGTGATAACCCCATGACAAGATGACTTTCAGTTCAAGAGTAGCTATAACAAGGTTTTAAAGATGGATGCTATGGTGGCCATATTCAATTTCTGAACATAAAAATTTTCATCTATGGCTAAGTAAATAGTTGGATGAATGTATCTGTATAGTGTCACAGAAGCAACAGTGATAAAAAACAAACTTGCATTAACAGATGGACAAATAAATATCTGAGCATCCCATAAGTTCTTCTGGTCAATGGCCACAGTAGGAGCAAATATTATTCAACTTGTCTCAAAATTTCATTTCAAATAAGCACTCATGTACAAACCTCCATAAACATGAACATACATGTGTAAACATAGTAATTTGGCTGTTACCTGAAATTTGGATGTTATATTTAATTTATATTTAAGTTCAGCTTGTTTAAATCATTTCAAGTGTTTTATTGCTTTATCAGCAGTAAAACACAACACATTTATTGGCTGAAACATACGTGGAGAAATGTATTTTCAATGTGTGATAGTTGTAATTTTATACATGTAGATTGGGAGGGGGTGAAATTAATTTAATTATGCAATACTAAATTGTCTCTATTGTGTAGCTTTTACTACTTTGTGTTGAAAAACTTTGTCCATTCGATGTAAATACATCTTTCCAAAGAGTGAAAAATTGTTAATAGGATAATCTACTCATGCACCACACATGCCCATGTGAAGAACAGTAATTGTTTTCATACATGATAATTACACCATGACAACAGAGTGGGGTGGGATGAGGGTATTGTGCAATACAGGTAAGTACTGTATAATTAAACTTAGTTTAACGTCTCCAAACTATTTTTTGAAAATTACAATTAACACACATTCAAGATATATTACCATGTTCCTGCTAAATAACAACAGAGATATGCCTTTTCTATTGTCGTACGTCGTCTTCACTCAGCTACCCTCCAACCCCTCCCATTTTTTTCAAAAGATCACACAAACATCTTTGTAGCACCATCTTATTTTCCTATTAATTTTTTTCATAACTATTTAGGTTATTACAAAGAAAGAAATGCTCAGTGTTGTTCCAATAAAATGAGAAGTGTACAGACTATATGAACATCCCCGTCACCAAGAGCTGTCTCTTGTCTATTATCAACGTTTCTTTCACCCTTTTTTTGCTCTTGCCAGCCCTGCTCTAAAAACTTTACAGCTGAGCACCATGTTTGTTTGCAATCTTTCAATTTAGTTATTATGTAGCGCACTAGCTGGGAATAAATATCACAATAAGAGCATTCCAGGATGATATAAAGGCTCTAACATGGATAAATGCATGATTTACATAAATGTATCCATTTCTATCCATCCTAACCCAACACTTCCTATCCACCCCAACCACTCCAAAAAAGAAAGATTTTAAATGATTAGAAGAAAAAGATATCAGTCTTTGTTATATATTGATATATCTATCATCCCACAATAAAAGCATCTGAGTCCTTGTTACACAAACTTAGCAGTCCATAATAATAGTATCAGAGTTCTTGTCACATACTGATACATCAAGCAGTCCATAGTAATAGTATCAGTTCTTGTTACATACTGATACATCAAGCAGTCCATAGTAATGGTATCAGTTCTTGTTACATACTGATACATCAAGCAGTCCATAGTAATGGTATCAGTTCTTGTTACATACTGATACATCAAGCAGTCCATAGTAATGGTATCAGTTCTTGTTACATACTGATACATCAAGCAGTCCATAGTAATGGTATCAGTTCTTGTTACATACTGATACATCAAGCAGTCCATAAAAATGGTATCAGTTCTTGTTACATACTGATACATCAAGCAGTCCACAAAAATGTATCAGTCCTTGTTACACTTTGATATATCTGGCAGTTTACAATAAAGCTATTATTATTATTATCCTTGTAAAATACTAATAAAATCTAACAGTTCACAATAAAAGTATCAGAGTCCATGTAACAAACTGGTACATGTAGCAGACCACAATAAAGTACAAGTCTTTGTTACATCCATCTCTGCTATATATTGATCCATCTAGCAGTTCATAATAAAAGTATTAGAGTCCTTGTTACATACTGATACATGTAATTGTCCAAAATAAAACTTATGGGCTGAAGAAGAAATTTAAGGTGAAAGTTGAAATAGTCATAGTAGTTGAATTGGTCGTTATATGATTATCCAGTGACAACCATTTGATAGTAACATTAATTTTAACAGTGGTAGTGGTGGAAGTGATGCTTTAGATACTGATAGTGACAATAATTAATTTTGTTGTCTATTTCCATTTTTCTATACTCTTTCATTCTTTTCTCATTTTACCTTTTTAAGTACTTTGTGTAATCTGGCAGAGGAAATTTTCCTCCCTGGATTTGAAGTGATACAGGACTGGTTGTTGCAGGAGACAAAATAGGCCCTTTGGAAACCAGAGAGGGTTTGCTAAATAGATCTTTGTTACTGCTACTGTTGATGAAGTTGTCACCTGATTTGATAACTGAAAGTGAAAGAAAGTATAATAAATGAAACAATGTCTCCCGAAAAATATTTAATATTTTTCCTGATGTATAATCTGATAAAGATAAATGTCTTCATAGACTAAGATTATAGTTTTTAAATACAAAGAAAACCAATTTATATATATATATATATATATATATATATATATATATATATATATATATATATATATATATATATAGAATACAAATCATTAAGAGTCGAAACCATTCAGGCTAGTTAGATACTAGTTTTGCACTGTTCATCATCAGGATTTATCTATAAAAAGGATAATAGTATTTAACAAAAATTGATGCCTTGTATATTCTAAGACTTCATAACAAATATTCAAAGGATATATTATGTACTTTAAATATTTTATATAAAGTCTCAGAAATGTACATGGCATCAATTTTTGTTACATACTATTATCTCTTATTTATACAGCAAGCTGTAACAAAAACAAAAACACTTATATACATTCATGGACTTATTAAAATGTACCAAAAAATGTCATTTTTGGTTCCAGATTTGCTGTTTCTTTTGTATTAGTATTATTCTAACCTACCATGATTTACTGGTTTTCTAGTTTCCAGTCCAACTAATTATTCATAAATATAATTTTTTCTTTAAAACACAATTTTGTGAAATTCCACCCCATAACAGTATTTTGTTCCATTGAGCTCATTTGTTGGACATGTGTGGCAAATAGGACAACATCATGGGTAACCTGCAATTCATTTTACCCATGTTCCCCAAATCTCGACCCTGGATGCACTTTTTCATCAGAAAAAAAATATATATATGCATACAACTTTCATTAGTGAATGCCCAGTTGAAGTTCCATGTCTCTGTTGATGCTAGCATCAGCCAAAGTCATGATGAAACTGTAATATGGCATTGAATAATTTTTTGAAACAATGTATTTGGCAATGAAAACATTCAAGGTTTGTGGTAGTAGGCAGAGTTGCAATGACTGTTGGAATAATATAACTTTTTAGGTTTAGACCACAAATATAGCAAGGAAGATTTTAATCTATTTTGACACTGAAAATATGACAAAAGAGACTTCAATGTATGCAAATACACATGTCATTAACTTAATGATCCATTAGTTTGAAAAGAAAGTAATTCAGAAAACATAGATATTATAATATATGCTGACAAAGAATGACTGTGCAATAAAGTTAAACAAGAGAAGTAGCTGGAACTGAAAATTCCATGTTGCAGCACATTTCAGCTTAACCATATTCAAACAGGTTTTCATGAGTTTCCTGAACACCTGGTAAAACTTTTATTGCAACAAGCCAAGTTTCCAAGAAAAATAGGATATTACAGAACAGAGAACAAAGTTAAGGAAGCAAAATTGTCCAAGCAAATAAGATTAGCTCATTTTGATAGCTCTTTTCATCCATTTTGTAATATTATGTTTGTTTTGGAGGATGGGGGACAGTGTCTCCTCCACTTGAAATCCTATGCAACAATGAGAAACTAATGCATAATGTATGGAGTTTAAACTTAATCATTTTAGATTATTTAAAATATAATAATCAATTTAGCTTCCATTAATCTTCATAACAAAGATTGATTTTAGCGTGGTTTAGTTTAATTATGTTTACACAATTCTTTATCTGTATAATTTGTATCATATTTCCATATTTTGTTCAAAATGTCAGATCACATAATGTTTAACGCTAGTGAAAATATGAAGCTTTCTTTGATGCTAGTAAATGTCTGAAAGTTTTATGGTTTTTAATTTGAAACTGCATGCTCAGGAAAGGTACCAAGAATTGCTAAACATGAAAATCACTAAAAGTAACAAGTTTGTATTATCTACATTCATCATAAAACAGCATAATTTCAAAGTTTAAACATTATACATACATTAAGCATGTCAAGGTGTGTAACATAAGCAAAAATGTACTTTACAAAAGATAAATGGCTAAATTTAAACTATTTTGGAGACACTTAGTTCTGCTTGAGAGCTTTTCTTTTGGTAAAAACTCAAAGGAGTCATAATTTCAAGAAGTTTTACCATTTTAGAATATTTTAATTATTGAAATTCCTGTAACATATTCCTTATCACAATTCAAATACACAAATGCTGAAGCAGTACAATCAGTAGCTATAATTTATTTGTATAAATTACAAATCTCAAACTGCATCCATCTACAACCAACTACATATCTGTCAACTGATGTTCATTAGAAATTTCAACAGGCAATTATCTGAGTCCAAAAAATCAGCAAGCAAACAATACAGGTTTGGGAAAGGTTTTAATTATCACACTATCTATGACTGGGGATTCTTGTCCTAGGCAATGTTTGATCCATAAAGCAATGAAACTTGCAGTACTATATCTGCTTGTTTAAGAGGTGATCTGCTACATTAAAGGTTAAAAGACACCTGGGCAGCTTTCACAATACAATTCAATTATTATAAAACCAGGTAAATTTTTTTATACTGACTGAAAATGTAGCTATAATAAAGTGAACATTTTCAAGTAATAAACTTCAGTGAGGTGTGATGTGATTATGATTTTTAACGTAGCTTTAACAATTTTTCAGTCATATCACTACATGTCTGCAGTGTGGCCGTTTATAGTGATGTCTAGCACTGGGGCATCATGCTGCAGATATGTAGCATGATGTCCCACACAGTCACATTATCCTGACACCAGACCAACCAGTACAAACACTAACCTCTTAATGCTGAGCGCCAAGCAAGGAAGCTTTTAGTACCATTTTTGTAAGTCTTTGGTATGACTCGACCGAGGATCGAACCCACAACCTCTCACATCGAAGGCAGATGCTCTAACCACCAGGCCACTGGATATAAACTTCAGTTTTACATTAAACGCAATGCTAATTTGTAGAGATGGTTATCGTGGTTCTGTTAATTTGTCACTTCTGTTGTGGATTTGTGGGTCTAAGTCCATTTTTTAGTACTTGATTGACTATACATAATGGCCAGATTATCTGGTGGAGGAAGAACCCAGGAAAATCCCAGAAAGGAACCACTAACCCACAGGATTAGTTACTGGGAAGCTTTCTCAAATACCTACACCTGTGGAACCAAGACTTGAACCTTTGCAGACAGAGCTGATATGTCAATGATGTATAAAGACAAGCACCTTTGACAACTTGCTCACCTGAGGCCCTTATCACTTCTGTACTAAGGGTAATTTCAGCTTTGGCTCTCACTGTATTTTTTGGTCAGCATTACTCAAACAAGAGAAACACAGGTCTAAATCTGTCAGCACACTGGGGATTAGTACATCAGACAGATGCACTGTTGCAATATTGTCACACTATAACAGTGTCCATGGAAGCCATACAAATGTACCACCTTACAGATGAGTTCACCTTATACTGAGATACAATATAAATAATAGTCCTATTACTTAATAATAGTGGAGCTGCAGTCACAAGCTCTGTCGGTGGTGCATTGGACTCATAATCTAAAGGTTACAGGTTTGATACCTATCCAAGACAGCTCTGATCAACTGTATTGTCATGTCCCTAGGAAAGGCAATTAATTCCAAATTCCTTGTGAATGATATTGTCATTAATCTACTCGGATTAAGCACTTAAAATTCAACCAACTAATAATATTACCTTAATCAAGTGGGACCCATGGCAATTAAGCCTTATTAAAAGGACAATGTTATAGTGGGACACCTTGTACTGTGAGATAGCATAGCCCTTTTATCTGCCAAGCCATCAGAACAGTGTTGTCCATAGGCTTCCCTGTTTGCTGAACACTTTCTTACTTATCTGGTACCCTGCCCTCTCTGTACAGAAACCCAGTTCTATTCAGCAACTGTTTGATCTTAAATCTTCAGGCATTTATTACAACGAATAAGGTAATATTTAAAATGTGCATTGTGGGTATAAACTTGGCATCATTTACCATGATTTTTCACTCACAAATATTATCTTAAATGCACCAGTGGTGTGCATAAAAATGCCCTCTCTTGTCAAAAGAAACTTTAACATGCTTAATTTATTGCATGGAAATTACACTCAAGGTTATATTAAAATAAATTTATGTTATCTGACATGTAATTTTGTAACTAAAATTCAGAACTAAACAAGCTTATTTTTTTCCCACTTGATACTTGATAACCTAGTAAAACTACTTTCCAAAATGTAAAAAAAAATACATGTATTCATTTAGTGCGCCAAAATTTATTATAGGTGCAATATATATATATATATATATATATATATATATATATATATATATATATATATATATACATATCACAGCAATCAATTTCTTTAGTTTTGATGTAATCATTATTTTCATTTATTTTGTACCCTAATCAAATTTCATTCATTCTGCATTACATAGTAGCACAGATGGAAAATTTTTGGGACTAATCCAATGACCACAGCTTTGATATATGCACTGGCCAGCCCTGGTCAGCTGCCACTGGGTCTTCTTGGGAAATATACTTAACTCTCATGTCCTTGGCTTGATGCAATGTCTTAAAAGTGCAGCTGAAACCAATAAATGGAGGAAAAAAAACCCCTAGTAATTCTGCATAAAACTACACAACAATTTATCACAATAAAAGTGGATACAGTCAGATAATAATAACAATAATAGCTTTGTTTATAGAGGGTGACAATCAATTTGGTGGAACTAATCTACCATATGACACTATTATTTATTTATATGACAGCTCAAAGACTCATTCAACCACTATCTTTTCCTTGCTTGTGTGTGCGCTTGTGTGTGTGCGCATTTATTCAGTATGAATAATGATAAAACAATATTTTCAAGATGGTTGCCATGGTGGTCACACTGGACAAAAGATCAGCACCATTTTTATTTAGGACCATTCAGAAATCACAAGAAGTCTTTTGGTGAAAATCCCTTCTTGATATAACCCTCCTATTAGGAGGACTAGTGTTAAAAAGATTTTCAAAATGTATGCTGTGGCAGCGATATTGGGCATCAGGTCAGAACCATTTTCATTTTGGACCAACCAGACATCAAAAGAAGCTTTTACTTACATTTCCCATATTGAGATGATCATCTATTCAGGAGCAGTGATCAAATTTTCAAAATAGCTGCAGTGGCAGCCATATTGGATGTCAGAGTGGCACCATTTTCATTTAGGCCCATGTTAAAATAGCCATCTATTTCAAAGCAGTAGATAAGCTTTTCAAAATGGCAACTGTGGCAACCATAATGGATGTGCTAGCAATACCATTTTTATTAAGAATCAACTAGATCCTGTGATAAATGTGTGTGTAAAGTTTCAAGGAAATCCTCAAAGTAGATCAGAAGGAATAGTGAGAACAAATTTGGGTAAATGATGGACAAGGAAAAAAATAAATAAAAAAATAAACATAAATATTTCTACCTTAAAAAGTAGATGAAATTTATGTCTATAATTGTTCTTTAGAAGAACACAAGAAATACTAACACTACTGCATCTGAATTACTGCCCAACAACTTAGCAGTTTTGTCCTGTTAAGTGGTACCATCCTATTTCTATTGCCCTCACAGGAAAATGCATCCTACATAGGGAAATCTGTCCAGGGCACTCAATGGAACAAGGGACATCACTGTTATGATAGAACACTATTGTGGCAGTATTGGCAATAGTGTGTGAAATATAGACCTAAACACAAGAAGTAAATAATCACTGTTTAACTTATCACTCTGGATGATGACTGAAACATTTGAGGGTGGTGGTGGTGGTGAATGGCACTGAATTAAAAATATATCTGAGGGAGCATTTCCCCAAGTTGTACTGAGATTAATGTAGACCTGTCATCCCAAGTTTCATCATGTTTGCCTGGTGTTGAAATTTAATTTGAATCAATTTGGAGTTGACAGTTTACTTATTCAGAAGCATTTGCATACCAGTATAAATAAATTTTATAAATTGTGCCTGTCTTCAGTTTCTCTTGTCTTACACACTGTCAGCCTTTGTTTTCAAGAGGTAAAACATTAGTCTCACTTGACCTCTCATGTCTCTGAGAATATAAATCATATAAATTTCATTAAAATGGATAATATGTCACATTCTGATTGCCAAAGAACAATTGAGCCAATTTTAAAGGAAGTGGAAAAATGCAGAGTTCTTGCAATCTACCATCAAAATAACATATGTGACAGATGATAGAATTATGTTTTGAATAAAATTCCCTTTAATCTATAAAATGATTTCTAAACGTGATGGTTTTATGTTTTAAGTGATGCATATCTGTTTAAATCACATATCAGCAGATAAAAATAGATTTCTTTTAAACCCAGTAAACTGTCATATATCAGTCAGTGTCTGGGAAAATGCAAATATCTGCACAATATGGATTAACAATTAAATGTCATTCCATATTCATTTTACTCCCCCTCTTTTTTCTCACTACTGAAAAGGCAGTTCTGATCATAAAAATGATTTTCATTTTAATATTGCTGATGGTACTTATCTACTTTACACCATTTTCCGACTACTTATTTCTTACAGTTGTCTCTACTTTCTTCCTTGGTTAAAAAGATTTCAACTCCCATCATGGCAATTTTCCTTTTCCTTCTGGCTTTCCTAACTTACTATCTCTCATACAACTTACTTCCTATTAATTATCCCTTGTTCATTATATATAGAGCTGCATTTTTCTTAGAATTGTCAACACTTTAAGTTCCTGCTTTCATGAAACTTTGTCCGTTGTATTAATATTTCAACATCTAAATTTCTCTTCATTCTCTTCTAAATTTCTTGTATGTCTCCATTCCCCCTCAAGTTTTAACATTTGCCTGGTATTTGTTTGCTTACTTCCTCAGAAACAAGTTTCTGTTTTGTTCTTTTCTTTAAAAAAGCTAAATGTGTGTGTGTGTGTGTGTGTATGTGTGTGTGTGTGTGATTTGGATATTTAACATAGCTTTAACAATTTTTCAGTCTTATCACTATGTCAGCAGTGTGGCAGTCTATAGTGACATCTTGCACTGGGGCATTATGCCAAACACTTGTAGCATCATGTCCCACCCAGTCACATTATTCTGACACCAGGCCAACCAGTCCTAGCATTAACCTCTTAATCCGAGCACCAAAGGAGGCAGCTGCTGGCACCATTTTCATAAGTCTTTGGTATGACTTAGGTGGGGTTTGAACCTGCAACCTACCACATGTGAGGCAGACACTCTAATCACTTAGGCCACCAGAGTAGTTTAAAAAAATCCAACTTGAGTCTAAGAACATTTCTATTTCCAGGAATGAGTATGATTCCTAATAATTCTTCCAACTTTCATTTATTTTATTACTTTTCCTTTAACTTCTTTACTTTCCTGTCATAAACTACATCTTTGTATTTCATATCCTCTTATATGATTAAACTTTTCACTCATACAATTTGAAATTGCTTCAATCTTTTTTCATGCATTTGGCATCAAAATTTCTTTTCTTTTTAAGGGATCAGTGGTGACCAAGTGCTAATCATGTTGGACTTCTTCAAATCCTGTCTACCCTCTGAACATCCCCTGGCTGTCTATAGTTGACAATGACAAAGCACTTTGCTGCAACTGCCTTGACATCATGTAACCTACCTTGTAGCTGTGTTATAAAATGCCAAATCAAACTAAACATTTTTTTCTGCTTTCCCTTTTTCCACACCCAGTCATTTTGAACATTACATTTTTTCCATGTTATAATTTTACCCTTGTTTTGTTTTCTCCTGCGCAATAATTTGTCAATGTTGTCAACTTGCCAACTCATGGATTTTTGTTACTAAAATATTATTATTAAACTGATGACACCTTACTTTTATTTTACTATCCAATTAATTATTTCAGTAACTGTACAGTAAAAGTTTTCATTTAATGACCTTGAAGAACTGCAAAAGAACTTCACTGTATGAATCACTACTATAATATGCCTGAATGGTGATATTAACTGACTTTCTACAACCATAAATTTATTGCATTTCTGATTTTTACTTTAAATGTTTTACTGCAAGATGCACTGTGTTGATAAAGTATTAATTACAATTTGACCATATTTTTATAATTTATAACAGTTACATCAAGTATTATTTGATTAATTCCATATAAATCAACTTTTCTCTGACTGAATGTGGATCATTCATAAATACATTCTAAAAAGATGGTGTTAACTTATGGAAGACATTTTCTTAGATAAGCCAACAATGAAAATCCATGTTTCTCTTAAAGGTTGTTAGTCATCATTTCCTACCATAAATTCTAGCGTGAGGTCTTCCTCAGATGGAGCTTTTGAATGAGAAATAAAACATAGGTTTAAACTGAATTCATTTTTAATGGTTTTCCTATGATATGACAAATGTAAATACAGGATTTGCTTATCTCCAGAGGCAATATTATGAGATACAGAGCTCATCATATTTTTCTTAGTGGTCCCTTAAATTTCGAAATGGTTGACTGTTTCTTAATTTTGTATTGCTTCATACAGGAATGTTCCACTGGCACATCATATAGACCCTCTGCTTAATACTGAGTTAGGCGAAATCCTGGATAGTGTACAAGTACAGTGCTAAACTGTGATTTGAACCACATACAGAACTGGCCGATTAGTCTAAGCTTTTCTCTTGGAATGGCATAAAAAAAAATGAACAGAGAAGACTTTGATCTGCTTGTGCACAGTGTCATGCAGTCCTTTTCGTCAGAAAGTTTCTGAGCAAAACAATTGAACTCTGGCTACAAACTCCAAAATTAAGACCCGTACTCACACTGAAAATTGAAATGTGTGTAGAAATACAAAATAAGATCAGAAATTCCCAAAATCTTTGCAATTTTTACCTTTCAAGAGTTTGAATCAACTGAGATATTAAAAAAGAAATCTGATGTTCAAGCATGAGCTCAGACTTTTGTGATTGGATAGTTTTGTGCCAATGGAGTCAATTTCAAGTCTTGAACATACTGTAGGCTCAAAGATGTCAATTAGAGTCGAAGTTCTAATGCTCCTGCATGTTATGCAGGCCATTAATGGAGGCAGGAGCCATAGTGGTTCGTAAACGTGTTAGGTGTGGATCTGCAGTTTAGGGTTCATTATAAATAAGCAAATATGGTACACATTTTATCCCAAACTTGAAGATCCTGTCCCCAGGGCATGTCTTGATAAACATCAAGATTTAGGAATTCTTCTCCAATACATAATATGCACATGAAAATTGGCACAAAAAAGGGACACAGATGTTCTTCTGTCAGCTACTCACATTACTTCATTTGGTTTATTGTATTCTTTGTTGGTAATAAATTTTCAGATTTCAGAAAAACAAGTTTTATTTTATTAAAGCAATTTCCTGCACATGATGTAACCGTCTATGATAACTTTAATACCAGATACAACATTAATTTTCTGTCCTTATGAGAAATGACAGGCTACAAGATGAAATATTTCTGACCTCTGCCTAAACTTCTACCATTATATGGAATGATCCAATCTGAGTCCCAACAATCTAGAAGATGTCTATCTTAAAAACCACTGTCTCATTGTACAATAACCTGTCAATATCAGTTACATAATTGTCTGAGAATATTTATCATGATACTATAAATTACTGCTTTTGAACAGCTTAAGAATTGATAATTAAATTGAATCTGCCATAAGAACTATAAAAACAATAATAATACTAATAATAAAATGATAAACTGCACCTGCATTTTCAATAGAATGAAACCATTACCATCATCATCTCCATAATCAAATATACAAAAATATATCTTGAATGACAAGGAATTTTTTTCTCAGAGAAAAGGTGGTTATTTTTGTTAAATGTAATGACTCGGGTATATATATATATATATATATATATATATATATATATATATATATATATATATATATATATATATATATATATATATATATATATATATATATATATATATTATTCCTTAAGATTTAAGTATTTAGATAATGTCTAAGAAGCAACAAAGGCATTTTGATATCCATTTCTTAATTAAAAACCATTTTATCATTAATCATCAACATCAGCATATACTGACAATAAATTTCTACAGTTGGGTTTCAAACATTTCTCCTAGATCTCACTGCTTAATCTGAAAAATATCAATATGTAGGCAAATCAAAATTTATCACACTACCTGAAAATCGATACCATTACCTAAGCTTTAAAACAAGTTAATAGCATACAAATATTTAATGCTAAATTTGAAGTGTAACTGAAGGCCCACTCTATACAATGTATCTGGGTCAGATTTTAAAAGTGTTACTTCTATATATACTATAAATAATAAAATACATGTACAAGAGATTATGTGTCCCTTTGTGATGTAGAAAACTCCAGGAGAATGATGAAAGAAGCTTACAGGCTATTTTTAAATTAAGTCTCACAGGCTATTTTTAAATTAAGTCTCTCTCTCCCCCCATGTTTATAAATACAGAAAATGCATCAATATATGAATACTATATATATATGCTTAGAAACTGAGTCCAACTGCTAACAACATAGACCTGATCTGCCAGTGCATAAAGCACACACTGATCAGAGTCTATGTTGTTTTTGTTATACTGATTACTTGTAACAAACTGCATAGACCCAGATCTGCTGGCACATTATGCAATGGCAGATCTTGGTCTAAGCAGTTTGCAGTTGGACTCCACTTATAAGCTAGTACATTTGGTAGATAATACAAGTGAACTTAGCTCAACTACAATTTCTACCTTGTCATTTAGAAGCTACAAGTCATGCAAATATAAAGTCTGAAAATATCTGATTTACCATTTCTTCTATAAGTGTGTGTGTGTGTGTGTGTATGTGTATGTGTGATTTGCATTTTTAATGTAGCTTTAACAATTTTTCAGTCATATTGCTATGATATCTGCAGTGTGGCACTTTATAGTGATGTTGAGCAATGTGGCATCATGTTGCACATATGTAGCATGATTCACACTCAGTCACATTATCCAGTCACTAGGCTTACCAGTCCTAACACTAAGCTCTTAATGCTGAGTCCCAAGCCTGGCAGCTGTTAGTATGATTTTTATAATTCTCTGGTATGACTCGGCTGGGGATTGAAGTCGAAACCTCCCACATCTGAGGCAGACGCTCTGACCAATAGGCCACTTGAATGGTCAAAAATTTATGCTTACAAATGCAATGAAAGAATTAAGACCCAGAAAGATGCCATTAGCATTCATGTTCTCAAGTCTTTCAGAATAATATAGTAGTTTTCGATTACCTTGAGTAAAATTGAAGATTTCACAGAACAGCTGAATCATGGTATGTATAATACATGAAATACCACTAAAACAAACCTCATTATGATCTGAATTCGGATATAGTATGGCTGCATCATCACTCCCGATATTTTGTCTTACTTGTTTGTTGTTCCCAGACAGTACATAAATATCAGTCACATTGACAAACATACCTCTCTAGTGGCTTAGTGGTTAGAGTTTCTGCCTCAAATGTGGCAATTGTTGCTGGTTCGAACCCCTGCCGAAACATACCAAAGACTTATAAATATGGTACTAACAGCTGCCTCACTAGGCGCTCAGCATTGAGATGTTAGTGTTAGGACTGGTCAGCTTGGTGTCAGAATAATGTGACTGGGTGGGACATCATGCCATATGTTGTGGCATGATGTCCCAGTGCTAGACATAAACTGCCAAACATAGTGCAGACCTCATAGTGAAATGACTGAAAAATTGTTAAAGCTACATTAAAAATTCAAATCACACGCACACACACATGCGCACACACACAGATAAAAGAAAATGGTCAAGTTTCAGAGAAATAGCTTACCAATAAAAATTATCCTTTAAAACAGCATTGATTGTTGCACAGCATAGACTTGTCTGAATATCAGCTGTTATATAAATTAGCATATAGCAAAATTATTACTGTATGTTTGAGAAGAGTTTTGTTTATATCCCCCCCCACATACATTTGTTAAATTTTCAATCATTCTCATTACACCAAAATTCAGGACATTTTTACTGGTAGTCTTTCAGCAGCCATATTGTAAGTCAGTGGTGGACATGGCAAGACTGAACCAGAGGGTCTGGAACAATCTCAACTTTACTGAGAAGACCAAACTATGCATCTACCAGGCATCCATGCTCAGCACACAACAGCCAGGCATAGACCTACATGAGCCACAAAAGGAAACTCAACAGCTTCCATTTGAGATGCCTGCAACGCATTCTGCACATCCTCAACAAGCATCAACCTTCACCTGCAGCAAGTGCAACAGAGACTGTCACTCAAGCATTGCATTCTGCACATCCTCAACAAGCATCAACCTTCACCTGCAGCAAGTGCAACAGAGACTGTCACTCAAGCATTAGACTCTTCAGCCACTCGATAAGGTGCAGATAAGACACCCAAACGAGAAGCTACACCATCATCTCTCAAAGACATACAGATGCCGATGACAATATACTTTCTAATTATTAGTTTTTTTTCATACCTGGTATAAATATTTTATACCTCCACACTTCACCTCTTGAGATGTGGAAGTATATCTGAATCCTTAGGTCTGCCTGATCTGCATACAATATCATAAGCAATATTACTTAGTCCAGAGTTTTTGTTGGATTGCGATGAAATTTAGTCATCACTGAAGAGGCATGTATTGACAAATCTTTTTAAAGCTTTTTCAATTACGTTAATTTTCTAAACCCTACATGGTTGTTCTTCCTACTATGGATGCATCATAATGAAGCAAAGCCAATTCATTCTGCAAAAAACATGTTTACCCATTTGACACCTAAATACGGTCACATCTTTTATAGCAGTTTTCTGATTGTGGGTTTGACATACATCCATGACCATATTGTTTATCAAAGTTGTTGCTCTATCTAACTTCATGCTCAATGTAGTGTCTTACAAAAACTTGTGAATATAACTAGTTTCACATTTTAAGTGTATAAGTATGAAAATCAGTAAATATTATTGCCAGCATTGAAACATTTTCATATCAACAAGTATTAGTATGTAGTCAACTATCCAAACAAGTTGTAAAAAAAATGTTTTGATTAAAGAAAGAATACATATCCATTTCTATACAAATTGAAGGTCTGTCAACTCACTTGATAACTCTTCAATAGTGCAATGATCTTGGAGACTCTGAATACTTATTATTGCTAAATGCATATAATAAGCACTGGCATGCTTCTGTATGATTATGATGATTTTTTGTAATAAAAAAGGTACACTTATGGCTTTGACCCACAAATATATGCTAGTTATGGATACAAATTGTGGTGCCTGCTGAATTTTTTAAAGACAGTTGGGAGTGAACATGTAGTAGTCAGTTATTAAGTTTTTCTGATGTAGGCCAAAACAATTGTTTAGAGGTGAAATGTTCAGACACCCATAACAGAACTGGAATGAGGAGAAATTCCATCAGATTTTCAAGCTCCCAACTGGAGTATTTCAAAATAATAATTTTGGGGCTGCCAACAGAAATTAAGTATGGTAATTAATATAGTAGAATCAAATCACATCTGTACATTTCTGTGGAGTTTTTCAATTTCCTCCTTGTAAGATGCACTTTTGTTTTTTGTGTGTGTGTATGGGAGACAAGTCTTTTTTATGTAAAATACCACAATAGAAAAAGTGTTTCATATAATAAACGTTTACCCTGTATTTTAAGGAGTTTATTCTTCTTCCCTAAAAAATCATTATTTTACAGAATTTTAACATCTTTACCTTCATCCTGTTTTTTATGCAATACTTTGTGCTTACCTGGAAGGGTTTATCTTTCTAAAGAGATTTGATAATCTTCAAATTAAACTTTTTTTACCTTTTATCTTTTATCCTGCAGAACTTCATGTTTACATTTATCCGGAAGGGTTTGTCTTCCTATTATTTTGTATGCATTTCTTGGAATTGATATTTTTAGAACATCACCTTTAATCAGCACTATATGCAGCTGTTATTGTGCTTTTGTGCCATTTAACATACATACATACATACATACATACATACATACATACATACATACATACATACATACATACATACATACATACATACATACATACATACATACATACATACATACATACATAGACCTTTTCACTAAATTATATACTCAAATTTGTTATTTATACTGAAATAGCAAAAGCAAACTTTGTAAAAAAAAAATTTGAATTTTCTTTTATAAATATTGTAATGCTTGTGATTTGAAGAAGTGATTAGGAGAAGCCTTGTCATGGGCCATTGTGATGCATGATGATAAAATGCAATTAATGACTTCCTATACCCTTTGAGTGCTGGAGAGCCACCCTTAGAATTGTAGTGTGACACACATTCATGCTTTTAGTTCCATGTACTTTTATGTACAACAAAATAAAAGTTCATTAATTCCCATGCAACATGTATAATGTGCAATGATTGTTCTGTATTTGGACTACAGGACAAATCAAAAGATAAAATAATTATTAAAACAATACCTTTAAAGTTTTGTGAAAGGGATAGATGCTAAAGGGTAAATATTGAATGTTTGAAGAGAGAAATGCAGCTAAATTCCCAGATGTTCTGTAAATATTATAGCCTAAGGATTGATTAGAATAGTCCAACTTTAAATAAATGTGATGCAAGAATAATAGTGTTAGAATATTTAATGCATACAATCATGAGGCAAAAGTATATAAAAAATATCTCTTGTAGGAGCTGCAAAGATGTGTATAGCATTTTTTGAAAATAAAGAACATTTTTTGATTACAACTCAAAATGTATTATTTATAGATATTTTTGAAAATAAAGAACATTTTTTGATTACAACTCAAAATGTATTATTTATAGATATTTATTATCTAATGATTTTGATATGGCATTCAACATTTTCATAAAATTATTTCAATCCAACATTGTATTCTGATAACTTGATTATGACTTCTGATAAACCCCTCATTGAATCACACATTATAATATTGAATGGCAATTTGGGATTTGTTAAACAGGATCTATTTTAAAATCCACAATTTCAAGTTCTAAAATCATCATTTACAAAATCAACTGTGTGCATCATATATTTTCAAAACATTATATTTATTTCTTTATTAAATCCACTCCAATGTTCAGACCCTATTTTTTTCAAAGAAAGGGAATTAATTTTCTCTACCTCTTATCTTCAGATCTAAAGTATCTGTTGTATGTGTTGCTCACAGCATTATAGGAGTTTCAATTTCTATTTCAATGTCCATTATACTAATCTATAATTACAACATTATTATAGACACACCTTTAAATTGTGTGTGTGATTTGGATTTTTAACATAGCTTTTTACAATTTGTCAGTCATATCGATATGATGTCAGCAGTGTGGCAGTTTATAGTGATGTCAAGCACTTGGGCATCTTGCTGCAGACATATAGCATGATGTCCCCTCCCAGTCACATTATCCTGACACCAGGCTGACCAGATCTAACACTAACCTCTTAATACTGAGCGCCAAGCAAAGGAAGCTGTTAGTACCATTTTTGTAAGTCTTTGGTATGACTCGACCAGGGTTTGAACCCACGACCTCCTGCATCCGAGGCAGACACTCTAACCACTAGGCCACCGGAGTGGTTAAGAAGCCTACATACTACAATGAAATATGTAACACCTAATTAACGGACATTCCCAATAAAGTCTGATGGTGAAGTTTTATTTGACCAGGTCCCCAAATACATCATTTGGGGATGATAATAAAAGTTAGTTGTTGCTGCCAGTATCTTTTCCATAATTCAAGCCATAATGGCCACAAATATTCTGTTCCATAGGTATGATGTGATGACAGACTGCAACACAATATAATTTAAGAAGTGTTAAGATGGACTGAGTAATGTCAATAGTATCATACAGTACAGACCTGGAGGTAATCATTCAATTGTATTGATTTTGATAAATCTAGGCAATAAACTCTTACACTTCTTTTGTCTTGTGCTTTGTGGCTAGAGTGTTTAAGACTTTGGAAAACAATGTCCAGACAACTATATTTGGTGACACTTTGACCAATAGTCCAACAAAAATAAACACAAACTGTAAACTAGATCCAGTGACCCCTGAATTAAAGCTTACTCAGCAACCAATCTTACTATCTGCTCACCAAAAGAAACAGCCTGTAAACTAGACCAAATGAACCTTGAATTTTACTTTTATTAAGGTGCTTTTTGACAGATTAATGAACAAACAAAGAGAATTTATTATAATGATATTTGGGATATCCTTTGATGGATGTCCAGTTGCTAAGAGTACTGTGCCCACCAAAACCTTTGATTTACAGGACAACTGTCCAGCAAATACAGTGATTTCAGGACTGGTATTCCATACTGAATAAATTATAGGAACTGATGTAATTTAATATGTAAATTTTTTATACTTATACAAAGATTAGAAATTAAGTACTCTTATGCTTAAATACTGCATCTGATTCTTTGATTTGATTGTGCAATTTTAATTCAAACTTGTTTTGTAAGTGAGGTAATTTTTTTATTATAAAATAAAACTTGTGTTCATTTGCCATAAATACGAGTCTGATTATGTAGAAAATTTTTAAAAAGTTAGATTTGTCAATTTGTTTCTATAGTTTATGTTTATCTTTTAACTGAACAAGGAATAAACTTTTTTCTCTGTAAGGTATCGTTACTGCCTCCCCTTTGAATTAGCTTTGTTGAAGTTTATGATGCTAATGTCCTTACTGTGTTTCATCCTCAACATTCCATAAGATTTACTTTTGTAAAATCTATAACTGAGTTGAATATTAGCATTACCACTGACTTTTTTCAAATACTGGGTTCAATTTGCAGTTGACTTGTTTTCACCAGGTGAATCCATATAAATCCTAAGGGGGGAATGGCAAAAAAGGAAAAATGGTTTATTACCCAATGGGGTGGGGCATCATGGAGAAACAATGGAGTTGAATCAATAAAACCCCAAAATAACCAAATATTTGCAAGCTCAAACCTTGGGGAAATTAAAAGACCATCTAAACCACATGTTTATGCAGCAAAATATAAATCAGAGAATGCTGATTACATGTATATGGTACCTCATTGTTCTTTATGTTTACTGAATATACACAGTACATGCAAGGAATTAATGGCAAATTGCTTTTTTAACAAAATGTTACTACTTACATCAAAATCAAAGATTTTTAATCTGATGAACAAGTTCAAATCAAGATATTTTCAAGCCAAAAAATGAACATATAATTAAAGTCAACAATATTTGTGCATTAAGGATTAGTTCTCCATTGTTTAATTATAGATCCAATTTACAAAGGAAGTTGTAGCATTGTAATTTTCTTGATCACTCTATCAAACCATCTCCATTTATCAAAGGTAGATGTACCAGGTGAAAGTGACCTTTGATTTTTATTGTACTTGTATAACTTAAAATGTCCATAATGTATGAGATATGTGTTTAAAGCTAATGATAGAGGCAAGTTGCTTTTCACTAACTACAGGTAAGCCATCATAGAAACATCCATAAATCAAACCAAGAACACTTTATCTTTCTTTCTGTCAAATTTAACCAAACACTGGAAAGCCACCATTGCAATGATGTGCTAATAAACTATAGAAGAACAGATATTAGCTATTTCTGTCTTTTTTTTTATGGTCCCAGCCAGGTAACAGGGCAAAGTGTCAGTTACCATAGAAATGGGAGGGCCAGTAAAGAAAATTAATACTGGAAAAATATTGCTGATGCTTTCAAGTGGGTTTACAACTCTCTACAGTTCTGGTTTGGGCAGATTTACCGTACTGCCTTCATAAACATTCCTCCATATCTGAACATCAACTGACCCTAACTATGCAATTACAAAATATAGAAGTGGTCAGGGTGCACAAAGCAGTGCAAATTCACATCTATGGATGACAATAAATTCCATCCAAGGGATAAAAAAGATCACTATAATTTTACATACATTTATGCCATGAAGTTGTGTACCTTTGGTGTGAAAAGCAAATCTTGTCAAACCAGTTCTGGGGTAAATCGTTATTTTTCACACAAATGGGGCCCAACTATGGAAACAAGATTTTATTGATTAATTGGAAAACCATTGCTTTATACCTTTAAATTTGAATATTGAGTTTTCTTGTTTCCATGGTAGCAAGGTAAATGCTTTGTGGAAATATTGAATTGGCTCCTAAATAATTCACACACATAGCAAAATGAAATGTAGATTGCTACAAAAGAACTTGATGAAATATCTTCTCCTGATCTGAAGAATCAATTGTGTACTGTGCCACAAAACCAACTCTCTATCCCAACAAGTACTATGCAAGGGCCCTTAGATAATCTATCCCTCAGGAAAATCATCAAGCAATCAAGTGCACTACATGTATTTGTTTTCACCTTTTCTTAAAACCAAGCTCAATAAAAAAAAAATCACAAATATATTTAATGTGAAAATTTTATTGTAAAATCTTTGTTTATCATTGTTATTCACATAAAAATATAATAACAGCAAGGCAAACAATCATAATTCTGGTTACAATGAAATATATTTTAGGGTATTTAGGGTGGTATAAAATTGAAATGAAGCATAAAGTATAAAATAACCATCATTCACATCATGCATTTAACTTGGACTGTATAGAACATTGCTGTTCTTATTTTTTTCTCCTGAATATGTTTCTTCTTTTTATCACACATACCTTTTTATCTGGCCTAATCTCTGAAACTTTGAATTTTGTTTAATACTTAAGTTTCTTATCAATAGGACATCACTTACAAATTTCAAAATACTTTGACATGTGGACTGCTCTGGTTGTCTAGTGGTTGGAGTGTCCGCATTGGGTGCAGGAAGTCGCTGGTTCAAATCCTAGCCAAGTCATAACAAAGATTTATAAAAAAAGGGTACTAACAGCTGCCTCACTAGGCACTCAGCATTAAGAGGTTAGTGTTAGGACTCGTCAGCCTGGTGTCAGGGTAATGTGACTGGGTGGGACTACATGCTACATGACTGCAGCATGATGCCCCAGTACTTAAAACATCACTATAAACAGCCACACTGCAGACATCAGTGATATGACTGAAAAATTGTTAAAGCTACATTAAAACTCCAAAACACACGCACACACACACATACACACACACACACACACACTTTGATATGTGCATGTTTAATTACAAAAAGCCAGAAACTTTCAATGTTTTCCATGACAAAACTATATTTTCTCAAAGATTTTGAATGAAAAAAGAATTTCTGGTCATGTATCACATTGTAGAGCTAAAACAAATTTCAAATTTATTTTTTGATATATCTCTATTATCTGTCATTACTTTGATTAGTATGTCATCCATGGAGCTACAGAATCATAAATGCCCACTATCTGTCATCAAAAAAGGCTGTGTGAATATTCACAATGACTTCAGATTTCTGATTGTTTCTTAAAATTACCTTAGCTTTTATTCTATACTCCTTGCTCATTATATTTGAAATGGCTTGTGACTATATATTATTTGATCTCAATGTACTCAAAATTGCCATGGGAACCATACAAAAAAGGAGGTCACTTGTATGAAATTTGATCAACATAATGTTATACTGGTTTGAGTTCTGCATAAAGATTTGTGATTAACCAGGAACAAATTCATGTCTTTTTGTGTAAAAATGTACAGTAGGCACAGAAAAACAATTTTCTGGTCATGCCTATGAAATTGATTAGGTAGACTAACTTTAACTACAACAAACTTTGAGAAACAAAATCAAGCTTTTATATGTATGGGGTCAAATTACAGGTTTACATGTGAATGCTTAATTCAGCCCAAAAGAGCTTATGCTTGTTTACGAATAATCTGATCAACAACTCATTCTTACTACTTTTACATTTAAATGTGAAATGTAAACCTGCAATTTTTTTGCATATTCCTTTTTATTTTCACAGACTCTGCAAGAGAATCTTATTGACAAAATTAAATAGTAGCCAATACAAAATTAAAGAAAATTAAAAAAAGGATATAAAATTTGTAAAATTAAAGCAACATAAATTCCAAAAACTGCAATGTGAAAAACTCATTAGCTTTGCAAATATAAAAGGTTAACAAGATTCAGTGTTCCTACTAATTCAAATATTAACGGAAATTGGGTTCAAGTTCATTGTCATCAGGGAAAAAAGAAACCTACAAAATTTGGGATTTTTTTGTGATTTGGTATTATAGATATAGTATCAAATTTTTCCCAGAGTTAGTGAACTTATTGTATTATTGTATTTTTTTGTCTAAAAGAAAAAATAAATTTATGCAAAAGTTTTAGAACAGACAATACAATGATGATAACTATTTTACATCTTCTCCTGTTTAATCTCCATTAACTAACATCTTCAATCAAATCTTTATTTTCCATCAAATTCAATACTAACCAAAATTTAAAAAAAAAAAACCCAACCAAATAACTAAATTGTCCCAGTATTCAAGTTCAGTCCCCATTACACTGTCTTCTTGACTGGTATCTATCAAATTTCATCTTAACCAAAACTGTGGGTACTTTGAAAAGAGCATTCGGAACATACTGACACTGAATTAACTTAAGCTTTAAGTAGCTGTGCAATAAGATGGCTAATCTCCCATTGCATGTCGAGACCCCTTCCCATTTAACTTTTTGGTGGGTGTGTGATCTGGATTTTAACTTAGCTTTAACAGTATTTAAGTCATATTGCTATGTTGTCTGCAGTGGGGAGTTCACAGTGATATCTAACACTTGGGCATCATGCTGTAGACATGCATGATCATGTACCACAATGTCACATTATCCGGACACCAGCCAACCAGTCCTAACCCTAACCTCTTAATGCTGAGTACCTAATGAGGTAGCTACAAGTACCATTTTTTAATAAATTTTGGTGTGTCTTAGCCAGGGTTTGAACCTGTGACTCGCGCATCTGAGGCGAATGCTCTAACCATCTAAGCTACAGGAGTGGGTAAACTGGTGTTGTACATATTAGAACATACCCATACCCTAGTAATGCAACTCTGGCAAACTATACTTGAAAATGTTTAGTATTGGGTACTGATGAACATAATGACATTTACAAAAAATGCCAAAGTGTTCACTGAGATTTTGCTTTTCAAAGGGCAAAAATTAGCTTTAGCAACCTCCTGCACATAAGGATCACCTTTTACAGATGTCAAGTTTTACAAGTCCAATTCATACATAATTATATTAATATGCTTTTACCTGTATATAAAAACCACTTGCTAATAAAGACTACTTCTACATAATCCCACCCCTTCCATCCCAAGTTCTGTCAATGACTGTATTTGTCTCCCTTTTCTTTATTTATCAGTGTGGCTTCCTTTTCTTTATTTATCAGGTTGTGCAATTTCAAACCATCTTTCCCTCAGGCATCCACCTCCCCCAAAAGTTAAAATTAATAATATTAAGTTAGTGGCCACAATTTATATCTTTCCTTCCCCTCACCTCTGGACTTTATTAACCCACATTGTCACAAAAGTTCACCTAAATGTACAAGTTTATCAGTGTGAGTTGGACTTTTAACATAGCTTTAAAAATTTTCCAGTCATATTGCTGTTTGCAGAGTGGCAGTTTATAGTGATGTCTAGCACTTGGGCATCATGCCACGGATATGTAGCCTGATGTCCCACCAAGTCACATTATCCTGACACCTGATGTTGACCATTCCTAAGACCAACCTCTGTAATTGTTGAGTGTCAATTGAGACATCTGTAAGTTTTTGGTATGATTCAGCTGGGGTTTGAACCTGTGACCTCCCACATCTGATGCAGATGCTTTAACCATTTAAGCCACTGGATCGGTCTGTTCCTAAGTGAATCACTGTCTAATTCATGAAGCCTAGACTGGCAGATTGGTACCTTTACAAATCACTCAGCATGAGTTTGAGTCTCTTTTCAACCAATGTGGGCATGTCAGAGCACCAGCCAGTAGCTTAAAATGATTAAGTGAATCTTTCATGGGTCTTCCTCTACTAAACATACTGGATACTGTGTATAAACCAGCTTATCATGTGCTAAAATGACATAAAATCCCACAAAACCAATACAAGAGTTCCTCAAAGGTGATTGAAGAAAAAGCAAACAAGACTGGTCTGTGAAATATAGATCACAGTGATCTAGCTTTCACATAGCTGTGACTCTATGTGCAAATTTTAGCATCTGTGAACATGACCTAAATGCAAACCCTGACCACAGTGTTGATATGAAATAAATGGACATCATAATTCCATAAAATGGAATTGCATTTTGCTCGAATCTGGCCAAACATACCGCTCTGAATTGGAACTTTAGAATCTATTTATGTATTCTGTAAATATACATACTCAGAAATATAACTTCAACTTTACCTTATTTGGTCTAACACTATTGGGATATAATGAACAAAATTCTATATCAAAAGCAGTAATATATATATATATATATATATATATATATATATATATATATATGAACATTTTTCTTTTTTAACATAAAGCTAAGGGGTCTGTGAAAAACTACATGCTTTTTCAACTTAGTAACATCGAAAGTCCTACAAATTCCTGTCATTATACTTTTCAAATTGTACCCATTTTTCAGTACTAGTTCCTACTATTCCAAGCATTATTTAAAAATTCAAGGTAAATGTATAGGAGTGTGGCATTTAAATAAATAGCTCTCAAAATGTTTTGTTGTGTGCCTCCATAGAAACTGTATAAAGTATACAGCCAGAGACATAATACCCTGCCAGCAGTTGATTATTTGGGTCAATATAGTAAATACACAGTCAAAAATATGTTGGGAATTAGTGGTAAAAATGACTGGATTTGTAAACATTTTTGAAGTGTACAAGTGCTACCATGGTGATAAGCCCATGGTTCAAATAACCCATTACCCAACTCTGAAAAGAACCAACTGACAGTTAAGAATTGTAAATTTTTCACGGTTTTTGCTCTGAGACCATGAAGTATTTTTGGTAAAAATATTGAGCTCTGTAGAAATTCTTATTGACTGACATTTAATGTTAATGTATCAAATTCTTTTCGGCTTGTAAGTAAAATACACAACTATACCTTTACAAATTATACCTTAAATATACCTTTGAGCGTGAATGACTGCATTCGATTTATTTGATGGATAATAGAGGGGACTGTTTAAAACAGGCTGAATTTGTTGGTTTTAAAGATATTTTTTTTGCTGTCAGTCACTATTTGAATTTGATTCTCCCTAAAATTAAAACTTTTGCACTAAAATGGAACTCAGAAGGGACCTCACAAACTGACATTTATTGCTGTAGTTTGCCTAAGATCACTACTCTTAACAAGTTTTTTGCATTTCTGATAAAAAAAACATACATGTTTTTAAAAAAGCATAAAACCTGCTAAGGCTTTGTGTGAAATTAAAATGTGCACAAAGGTCATTTGAAACAAGTATTGTTTATCTGCAATTACTCTCTAACCATCAGTTTTAAAGTCTCTTGATAGTTCATTCACTACATGGACTGCCTACTGGGAATCTGAATATAAACACTTTTACACTGTTCAAAGATGAAGGTCATGCAAGCTGATGGATTTCACTGGTCTGTTCTATAATTTTCTCTGTGGGTAAAACTTCTGGATTTTTTTTAAAAAGGGTAATTTTCTAAATATAAAATGGATAACAAGAGAGACAAAAAACAAAGGTTCAATCATGATTTTCATGGATTCAGTTTATTTTTTGGCATGATATTTTTGAAATTCATGCTTCCTTCCACCATGAATCTTTACCCCAGGTTATAAAATATCATAAGGGATATTACCATACCCTTCATCTGTCGAAGACCATACATCAGCCTAAACTGCCAGGTGGAAATAATAATACATAATACTTTTTATTTATACTGCCCTAAAGGTGGTGATCAGTGATCAAGGTGACCTTATTGGCACCTTTGCCTGTGGTTCCTGTGAGGGGATCAAAGGAAAAATGCAAAAAATGCAATTAAAATGACTTTTGTTTAGAAGATGCAGTGAAAACAGTGGGGATTTAAATGCAATGGTAAGCAATTTACGTTGTTCTTAAGTCATCTATGAAAGATGACTGGATGCAATTCTTCAACCACCAATTTTGGCACGAACTAAAATGTTTACAAAAATATCAGTAAAATGATCAGAAAAAAATTCAAACAACACTTGTCCCTAAGATCACTAAGAACAAGCACCACTAAAAACCTACCTCTTCCTATTCAAAAATACAAGTTTGCAAGATTTCAAGTGATGAATACCAAAATATCAAAACTTCCAGACACAAAATGGTTGAAAGGGATTTGAAAAGGGTGACTGGGATGAAGTCTCGACCCATGATTTGGGGAAAACATTTAAACATTTTTGGAAGCATAACTTTTCAGATGAATAGATATCTATTTTTATTTTTAACCCATGAAGACTCATCATCCCACCCCCAATTTCTGGTCATGAAATTACCGTTTCGAAGCTCTCCTTAGAAAACGAGTGCTAAATTCTTAAATAAATCACACAAACCTTCTGACTTGGAAACACTAACTGTAGTGCTGTTCTGAACATAGTTAGCATATATTCCCTTTAGCTGCTTTCCTAAGATAGAGTTCCCAGTGGTACTGCCAGACTTTCTCTCATCAATCAGACCCTGCTGAGGAATTTTTAGTGGAATCTTTGCCAACACAGGAGATCCTATTTGGTTGTGGACCTTCTGTAGCATTTGAGTGAAGTTCTTTAAAGGAACCTGTCCTGCCAAAGACCCAAATTCTCCCACACCTCCTTCTCCAGCTCCACCCAGGCCATACATTGAGAGCAGTTCATTCATTGTATTCTCAGCATAATCTTTAAGATTTGCTGCATGGTCCCCACTTTCTGATTTAGAGTCTGCATGTGAAGACATTTTATCTTCTGAACTAGAAGAGTCCTTTCCACCATCATTACTTGATCGGCCTGAAAGATCAAAAGATGTACTGTTATCGTCATCTTCCTTTGCAAAATTGCTGTTGCTGATTGAAAGATCAAGAGGTGAAGATGCCAATTTGGAATGTGTAACAGTCGTTGAAGAACAAAATTCTTTGGAATGGTTATTTGACTTTTCCTTGGAATGTTTTGAAGTGTCACTGGAATTATTAGCATCCTGAATTTCTTTTGTGTATTCATCAAAAGACACTGAAGAACCCTGAATAGAACTTGAAGGACTAGATTGCTTTTCTTCAGAATCATACAACTCTTCATCGTCAGGTGGAAAATTTGTGTTCAGATTGTTGATTTCATATTCTGCCAATTCATCTTTTTCATCTATATCAAACTGATTGTAAAGTTTCTGAACTTGTGTAATACTTCTTGGTGTGGCTGCCTTTCGACGACCTTTTCGACAACTATATTCAACGGGGGTAGAGTCCACATTCTGACTATGTTCCAGCATTTTGGACTCCTTTGTTTCTGTATTGCTGCTTTCATCTTTCTCACATTCTTCAGTCTCCTTATTATGAAAATGTTCATGAGCTTCTTCTTCATTTTGTATTCCATTTTCTGTATTTTCCTTAGCAGCCCTCTTGACATTTGAGACATCTGATCTTTTACCAATTTCATTCAGGTTCTTCTTTGTCTCTTCAACATCTTTTTCTAAAGATTCAATCTCCTCTATATCTTCATTCTTTCCATTTGTTTCACCTTCTTTGATCTTTGCCACATCTTGAAAGTTTTCCTTTTGATTGCTGTCTGGGGTTGATTCAGCCTCTAGTTTTAATTTGGCACAGATGGCATCCAAAGATCTTAGTTTCCTACCACTTCCAAGAAGGGCCATGTTTTTATTTACTGGTAACCCTCACTTCTACTGTACTGACTGCATCCATTCTGAAAGCCAAAAGAAAAAAGAAAATAACTTCCTAATTAATCTTGAGGATTTTCTTCCCAACAGGTTTAAAAACATAAAGAACTTGAAATTCTGTAAAATGAAAATGTCAGGTTAAATCAAATGGCATTATTATTATGCAATGATTGATTTTGTTAATGCAAGTCATAAGTATGGAATTATTTTTTTTAATGCAAGTCATATATATGGAATTAGAGGGAAGATAATGACTGTTTGGATGTGGTCCAGGCAACCCATCCTATCTGCTGGGCTGTCCTAGTCACCCCCTGTCCCTGACTGGTTTTGTTACTATTGTAACTCATCATAGGTGGAAGACAGTAAAATAATACAGGTCACTCCTGTCAGTTGGTTTTAATTGCACACACAACACATATATCATATCAACCAAATGGGAGCTACTGGTCTTTCAAGAAGACACACTGAGGCAGCTGACTGAGTTGGCCTGGACTGGTGCTGAACCTATGACTTTGGATTACTAGTCTGACCACTCTAACATTATTGAGCTGCCATGATGGGTCATGTACGCTATAGATAATGGTACTATGAATATAATGATGCCCAAAAGAAACCCAAAGGAACAGCATTACATCCACAGTTTCATTATTAACAAGGTAAAATGTATACAGAACCCCAGCTGAGACTGCTGTGGACTTACAAAAAATAACAGAATACTGCATTACTTCTGATGCTATTATATACACATTTTAATGTAGTCACAAACTCCCATTCTCCTCATGCACTGTACTCCCTATCACACCTTCCTGTAAACTCTGATGCTGAAATATTATCACTTTTATTAAAATATAGGTACTTTTACAGCTCACTTTTGATTTTTATTTTATAATTTTGACTTGTGAATCTGTGTTTTGAGCCATAAAATCCCAATCATGATATCCAACTTCACAAATTTCATCTCTAAAGGGTAAAATTTACTCCACATGCACATGTCACTTCTATAATATATCTCATCATTTCCCTAAGTTCATGTTTCAACTGCAGTCTTTGTTGTTTGCAGTTTGATTCAACTTGCAAATGAGCATATATGGTATCTTGTACAGATTACTGGACTCCTTTAGCCATACAAGTACAAGTAAAACTACTGTATTATTATGTGAATTTACAAGGGCTGCCATATAGACCTAGATCGTTTGGAACACCTCAGTTTGAATCATAGCTGTGATTGCCTGAACTACTGTCACATCAAATATGACTATTTTTTTTTCCAGTATAATATAGTGAATGTCACCATTTTCTTCCAGTTCCTGCAGACAGGCTATCACAATTTACAATGATGCCACCTCTGTCATTTACATGCAACTGGAAAACCAATGCATCACAATATTACTTGTGACTTCTTGTCATGAAGCAGTCATTGTTTGGATTTCTGATATCAAAAATGCATTCTCAATGCAGCATTTTAACCTTCTTTTAATTCATTTAAAATAAGACACATAAAATTCATGACTTTTTTCAATCATAAAATGCAAAAATTGGTGATTATTATTTTCTGCATATAATACATGTGGATAATGATTAAGTAGCTTATCTGCATGCAATGTACCTTATCCTAACAAACATAGAATTTCTGCCACAGCAGAAAACCTTGAGATGTTCAAATTGAAACCCTGATCTACACCCATAACATCTTTAGGAGAACCGAATCAATCTTCAGCCTGCAAGGAATACCCAAATCAGGCCATGTCCTAAAAAAGATGTAAGTGAAATGAAAACACAAGGCAATGCTGCAAGTGTTGACCATGATTAAATAAAATAATGAAAACAAGTATGCCAATTCACACCTTTAAAGAAAAGAAAAATAGTATTTAAATCTGTCTAGAAGAATAATGTAAAACAATTTAGCTGAATATAACAAGCTGAGCATCTTTTTGACATCATTAAAACTAGATGACAAAACCATAAGGCCAAGAAAAATATGTGCCTTATTTATTATACAGGTTTTAAAATTTGGGTAGGCATATCGATTTTCATTTCTTAAACATATATATCATGTGACTCTTTTACCTTGGGGGAAAAAAGTGCAAGAGTTGGAAATGAAAACAGGGACAGTCTGCTGTTCAGCAAGACACGTTTTAGTTTGGCTTAATAACACTGATATCAATACATTCTCAAGGGATGAGATCAAAATGCATCTGCTTGATGAAACTAAACCCCGAGGGGGTAAATTTTTTGATGTTTTTAAAAAAATTTCTTAAAGCTTAAATACTGTCTGGGCAGGTCAGGACTAGATTGATGCCATTCACACTGCAATCATTAGTACAGTATTCCTTCACTATATGTCACATTAGTATAACTCCATTTTTTAAGACTGTTATATATGGCATCCCATTTTGGAAAATCCACACACAATTCATATTCAACAGCAAAAATATAAAAATAAACTCAGATTCAGAAGCAATGACAAAACAAAACTTGACCAAGTAAGCGAGATAAATTAAGCAATAATAAAACAAAATTTGATAAATTAAGTGGGATTTTTGTATTATTAACATGGCAAGCTTTACAGAGATTAGTACCTCTGTATTTATTTGTAGGCATGGTACCTAATGCTTAATTTTGACAGAAAACACAAAGATGTAAAACAAAATGGACACAACAGCTATTAAACTAATAAAATGTTTCATGAGACACTTTAAAAAAATTCTTCCTCCCTCTGTTGACCAAGTTCAAGTAAATACACAAGATTCCTTAAATATCTATCCATTCAGTTATTCAATATCCACACTTACATGAACCACAAGCTGTTACTCAACTCTAGCCATCTAAACCAAGTAAATATATCATTTATCAAGTACACATCAGTATTTTCTGAAAAACCACATGTAAGTACAGTCCCCCACCACCACCACAAAAATCTAGTGACTCACTTATTATTGATTGATATACTGAAAACAGCACTTATGATTTAATGTATTTCCCATGGAAAATTAAATGTCAAAGGAGTAAATTTGGACAAATCTGATGAGGCCTAGTGAACCTGCCCTGTACTGTATTCATTTCAATTTGACATGAAATGGGGATGGTCACACTTTTTAAGACTTGTGGCAAAAACTGAAACTTGATACTTAGAAAATAAACTACAGGGTTTTAAAAATGGATATATTTGAAACACTACTCTTAAGAAAGGCCTAAAAAAAGTATATAAAAAAATCTGATCCATATGGACATATCTACATGCTATGTCAAAATCCAGCTCTTTTCCTGAAGTTTAAAAATCAGAAACTACCACTTAAAAAAATTAAGATTAAACACTAAAGAGACAATTTCCCTATTAGACAATAACAAAATAAAGGAAAAAAATAACAATGATAGATAAAAAATATAAAGGCTGTAATCCTAAGGAATTATTTCTTCTTATTATTTGCATGTATAAAAGATTTAATAATTGAATCTACATGTTCTTTTTTATTTTTCTCATTCTCAGAAAAATTAAAAACATCGGAAACACATGTGCATATACACCATAATCAGAATACTTTTCATATGAAATGCCTTTATTACTGGAAGTGATCAAATGAGCATGACTCATTTCTGTATGAAACATATCTAATACTAGTATGGCACAACTTGATTAAGAAAAACCCAGTGAGATTCAGTATACAAGTCCAAAGTGCCATATCAAACAAGAACCACAAACTGATCATTGTGTGTTGAAAATAGAACATGACCTAAGCCTTCTAAATATAAATATTTGTATCAAATTTGAATTCAATCAATGAAGTTCTTAAAAAGTGACAGTTGTGTAGCTCATTTGGCAAAGCACTGGACTTTTAATCCATGGGTGACAGGTTCAATACCCACACAGATCAATGCTGACTGGCTGCCTAATGATCTGTCCTTGAGAAGGGCACTTAGATCAAATCACCTCAGCATGACATATACTCATACCCAATGAATTGTTGACAGTGCCATTAAAACCCAATGAATCAACCTTCAAAATATATGGGATAGTTTAAATTAAATTCTTGACCTGATGGATGGAATGGAATGGGATAAGGTATACAGGTCATACTTTAAAAGCATATGGTACAAGCAACAACAAAAAAATCCAAAACAAATCTGAAAACAATTTTTTCTTATAGTATTTTACTTCTTTAACTGAACACTATGTATTCAAGTATGATAGTTTATATATCCATGTACAATGGTTTACTGCTCTATGCATGATGGTTTATGTATCCATGTACTATAGTTTATTGCTCTGTGTAGATGGTTTATGTTATAATAATCATGTTCAATGGCTTATTGCTCAATGTATGATGGTTTATGTATCCATGTACCATGCTTTATGTATCCATTTACTATGGTTTAATTTTGTTCTATCACTGCTACCTTTTTTCTTAACTTCAGTTCATTTATTGGCTGATGAAAACCAATATCATTGTGTTTCACATGAACAAATTTAGCATATTTTGTGTTTATTCTTTTATGTGCTAACCTATCACAGTATCATGTACACACAAAGGTAATGCAATATGACCATTGAGCACAAGTTTAAAATAATGGTGCAGGATTTTACAAGTCGGAGCAGCAATGAAAGTTTTTTTGTGTTTGGTAGTTTTAGCAGCACTTTGAACAAGTCATTGTTTATATCATGCCACTGAAATGGGAACTTATAGAGTCTGTCCCATGGACACACCATGACTGCTAACCTGGGCTGGCCTGGGTGGGTATGAAACCTGCAACCCATGGATTAGGAGTCTGACACTATATTGAATAAACTACTCTGGCTCCCTGTCTTGCAGTACCATCTTATACCTCCCATCTCTAAAATTTTGGTCTCTGTGACGGGTAAGCTTTCAAGACAGGTGATCTGTCATGACTGGTCATAACACTAAATCAATCAATCTGTGCATTTATAATCTGGCCTCTCAAGAGGAGTGATCTGTTATAGCAGTGGCATTTTACTACATTGTCTTTACACTACAGACAGAAAAAAGAGCTTTTGGGCAGTTGTGAACAGAGTGGACAAAGGATGTGTTAATAGATCCACAACACTGAAAGGATCTGGATGGAAGCAAATTCAACCAGAAGTCTGTGCAAGAGAACTTTATTTCTCATGCAAATTAAAGCCAATTGAGTTTTTTTTTACCATACCAATAAATATACATACTACCTGTGCTACCTCAGTGATTGAAGTTAGTTCTTAATTTTGTTATGATTATGGAAAAGCATGAAACAAACCCTTGTATTCCATTCACATCTATATCTTTTAATTAATTACATGGGAATATGTTAACTTGTCTCCATGCTTTGTACAAAAACAGATGATCATGCAATCCTGTTCAGTGTTTGCACACATTCCAAAATGACATGCCAATTTATTTCTTGCACTGTTTAAAACTGACATTTAAAAAACTTGCAGATTTATACATGTACCAGCTTATAAGTCTGGTCCAATTGCAAACTACATAGATCCTGAAAAGCTGCAGTATAGTGTACTGGCACATTAGAGTCTATGTTGCTTGTTGTACTGATGATTCCTAACAAGCTATAATGATCAATATCTGCAAGAATATTATTTGGCAGGATATCTGGATCTCTGCAGAATGCAGTTTGATAGACCTATATGCAAGCACATATGGTGTTTCATATCAATGCAACTTCTCCAAACCTGCTCATCTGTAAATCATCTTTATGTATTTATGTGTATACTGGCCAAATATCCTAGCTGTAATATTCATCTGCAATAATTACTGACAACCTCTGAAAAACTGATCAAAATTATCATTCTGAATTTAGGAAACTATATATAGGTGTATAATATACATACTGGTACATGTAACTGGAGAAGGTTTTTGGATGTAAATCAATTAAAGGGTGATCCCCTGTGAATTCTTGAAATATTTCACTTTTTTATATATACCAATATTTTCACATAATTAGAGATCAAGACTATCCCCACCCCCAAAAATGTATAGGTTGGTATGCATCATTTTTGTGCTACTCTTGGTTGTTATTTTGCTAAGGAGTTTTAACATCATTTTTCAGCACAAAATAGGCTACACATGGCAGACAGTATATTTGCTGGAGAAAGAACCAGAGAAAACCCTGGAAAGAACCAACCACCTACAGAAAGCTACGTGCAAGCTTCCTCACAAACCAACATTGGCTAAACTCCAAGACTCATGGAGAGAGGTGAGATGTCAGTGATCTGTAAAGTAGAACATCTTATACCAGAATCCCATGCTACATTTTACTGAATGTCTATCCCAAAGCAAGGGTCATTCAATATCAAAGTATGGGGAAAAGTATCCTGTCATAAATGCCAATTAAATCATATCTGAATTGTTAGTAAAAAAAAAAATGATCAAAATGCACAGCTTAAAGACTCATTTTATGAAATCCACAAACAAAAATGTTTGGTGAAAGTTTCTCCAGTAGGATACAATGACTGAGATCACATCAGTGTTTAAACAACATAATTCCTTTTTGCAGAGTTATAAATGGTTGTAAACCAGCAATTATTTCCACAATGCTTGTTAACTTGTCATTGTTTTTCTTTATTTTCTTTCAAAGGACTGCTATTGTGATTATTACAATTATTTATGACTTTTTCTTCTTCATTATTTAATAACAGCCATAAGTCAATCCAACCCTATCATCATACAACTGTACCTCTAACCTTTCCTTGATTTCAGATTGCTATGATACAATTTACTCCAACTGGCTTGGAACCCAAAATCCCACTTTAGTTACTGTGCCACAGAATTCCAAACAAACCATACCCTCTACAGTAACAAGAACAAGTGATGTCATATTGATGACAGCATAATGTCATGATGATGTCAATTAGATAAGCCCTGTATATACTTGCTTATAAGCTGGGTTAACAGATAAACTGCATATCCACATCTACCATCACATAATGTGCCATCTATGTCTATGCAGTTTGTTAGGAGTAATCAGTAGACAGATAAAACTTGGTCCCTTATGTGCAATGGCAGTTCAGGGTATATCTTGTCTGCAGTGGGACCTGACTTGTTAGTAAATACAGTAACTTAATTATTAAATCTTTTCTCAAAGGTACTATCAGACTTTTGGTCATAAAACAAACATTTATTCAAAAACTGCATATAGAATTCATAAACCAGAGTTGTATTTGAACAATGCCTCGTATGTTTGTTTGCATATGGACACCTAATGTGGCAAAAGTTTGGCAATAACAAGAGCAAGAATACTGAGCAAAAAGTACATCCTGTGTTATTTTTTTGAGACAAAAGCATGCTAGCCAAGGTTCCAATATGATAATCCTTTCTACAACTTGCCAGATTAAACAGATATATTGGTGCTTTGTCCTAGCAACATCTATTGGATTTCATCAGTAGAACCCGTCTTAAAAGACCACCCATTGTGCCAGAAAATTATGGTCTCTCAAGACAGGTGGTCTCTCATAACAGGTCACAGTGCTTTATAATCATTAAGTTTGTGCATTGAGAATACAGTCTCTCAAGACAGGTGGTCACACATAGAAGTGGTCTTTCAAGACATGTTTCACTGTAATGCCAACTAACCAAGAGCATGGCACATTGTACATTGGCTGAAAATGGTGGGGGCAATTGACTTAAACAGGATACTTAAATTTGCAAGTTTAACATTAAAAGTATGACTATGTACCAGAAGGAAGCCATTACAGTTGTATTTGAGTGAAAGGTATCTGTACACAATGGAAAATTGCTTATTTATCAGTCCATTGAAGTTGAGTGCTCCCATTGTCTCAATCATGTAGGAACAATGTTCAAACTGAACAATTTAATTTTGATTGGATGTGGTGGCTTGCCACTGCATCCAATGAAATTCACAGACCGAAGCACACAAATATTTCCTCCATATGCCAAGGTGTAGATTGGGTTATCATATCAAAATCTTGACTAGCAAAGATGATGTCAGTGCAGAATCATACATTTTGTTCACCAGAAATTTCTCCACAAAAAAAAACCTGCAGTCTCTTTGGACAGCATTGAGGTTACTTCTATGACTCGACTTATTATAGGATTTTCCAAGGAGTTGCAAATTAAAATTAGCTCAATACAATCAAAACTTCAGTTAATCCTTACTTCATAAATACTGGTCTTCATCTTGAACTGCAAAATGGAATAAAAAACAGACTAAAGCTGTGCATTAAGTATTATAATTCAAGGTCACATATGGCAATGAAAACAAACTGCTACCTCTACCCTAAGCATTTTCAACATAAATATATGTATGCCCTAATTGGAAGCCTTAATGTCCAGTTCATAAAAGAACATGTACATAGCATGCACTTATCTACTTATCACCTTCTCCATGCATGGGTCAATCAATTTTATAATTGAAAGAAAGAATGTCACTTTAAAGAAACATTAACATTTTGAATACATGATTACGGGAATCTTTCAGAATTCATGTTCAATGCAAATTAAGTAGGAAAATAGGGTACAGGAAGGTGTCTAGTACACAATTAGTTTACTAGGTTTTCTAAGTATCAAGTGCTCTCTTGCATCTTGATAAATGTAAATGTCACTTTCAGTGTTATTTACTTTTACTAAGTACTAAAAAGTACAAATTATGTTAACCACATTAAACTAAGGTAACTAGCATGTACTAAGGTAATTAGCATATACTAAGGTAATTAGCATGTACCCTTAACAAAGCAAGGAGTCAATCAGCTCTTTCACATTGAAAAAGATTATATTTTTCTATAATAATTGTATAATCAAAATTTAGATTAGTTAAATTTTGACTTTTTCTACTCTGACTTGAATAAATTTAGGATTTTTTGCCATACATTATGGACATTTATATGTCTACATTAAATGCATTAAAAAAAGAACCAAAGTCACCGATGAATTTATACTGGTACTAGATTTATCAAAGGCGTGTTGGAAATGCTGGACTATGATCTTCATCTGTTTACATGGCAAAGAAATCAAACAATCATAAAAAAAAAAAAATGTAATGGCTCTGTTGTGTATATTTGTTGTTACTCCAAGCTGAAGTTCTGTCCTCAAGTAAAGGTTATTACATACAAAAGTATGGGAAAAAATAAACTGTTCACAAAATAATAGCTACTGCACTCTAGTCATGAGTAGAGGAAAATAACAGAAGATGAGGTTACCATTACAGCAATTTTGAAAAGAAAAGATGCAGCAGATACTGATGTAAAAATTAAAGCTGATAAAAGGCACTATCTGGAAATATAACTATAAAGTTTACATCAAGGAAAACAAAAAAATTTGATATGGAAACAAATAAATTAAGGCAGAAAGATGAAAATAGTAAAACCTGTCTTGAGAGACCACTGTATGAAACAATCTCTTTTGGGAAACCAGGATCTCCACACACAGATTTATTGATTATATAATGTTATGACCTGTTATGAGAGACCACATGTCTCAAGAGACCATTATTTTTTGGCAGACAGGTGGTCTTTCAAAACTGGTTCTACTATATAAAAGGTACATATAGATTATGAAGGAAAAAAATAAGGGAGTGAGAAACTAGAAAAATGCATGATTAGCAAACTAAAAGGGCTAATTAAAGTTAAGATTGAAAGCAATGTGGATACTTTGCTTGCATAGAGAGCAGAATTTGAAAAGTTAGGTCATAAGAAAGCTGAAAACTGAAGGAAATATATGATGTGAAAACTATTTTTGAAAAAAGAAAAAGAGAATTTAAAAAATATATACCACAACAGATTACTCATTCATTCATGTTTTTAATTAACCTATGAAAATGCACTCACAGTGGATAAAAATAATTTTTTGAATTATCTGAAATTATCACTTGAAGAATGCAATATATATATATATATATATATATATATATATATATATATATATATATATATATATATATATATATATAATCAAACACAGTTTGCTGACAATGCTGCCATAATATCTGATGGCTAAAAATTAAGATTTAATACAGTAGTAAATATCTTTGACAAGCTAATAAACATTGCAGGATCAGGATTTAACAACAAAAACTATACAGTATTAAGAATAAATTTCATTCAGAGGAATATACATTTCAGCCGTTATTCAAGTAAACCCATCAACTGGACATCACCAACTGGCAATATTTTTGAGATAGCTTTCTACACAAACTTAAGTTACCTGCATAAACTAAAGCAGTATGCAGAAAGTTCAAGGAAACTCTGTATATATTGAGAAATGGAAATTGTAGAATTCATTCTTACCAGGTAGAATACCAATACATGTATAGTATTAAAAAAATGTGAAATACCTAAACTGGATATGACCATATTTGTTCTACCAAGTTCTACTGCTGTGATGAAGGAACTGGACATCACCAACTGGCAATATTTTTGAGATAGCTTTCTACACAAACTTAAGTTACCTGCATAAACTAAAGCAGTATGCAGAAAGTTCAAGAAAACTCTGTACTCTGTATATATTGAGAAATGGAAATTGTAGAATTCATTCTTACCAGGTAGAATACCAATACATGTATAGTATTAAAAAAATGTGAAATACCTAAACTGGATATTACCATATTTGTTCTACCAAATTCTACTGCTGTGATGAAGGAAATAAATTTCAAAACTTTTTTGTTTTATACTAGATTTGAAATCAGAATGTGCACCTAAAAAAATCATGAAAAGCTCAAAAATGATGGACATGTTTATTCATCACTGAATGTGAAATTGGTTAACAGAAATTTAAATAAAGAGAATGACGTTTGCACTTGAAATAGATAAAAGAGCAAGTTTTTATTTGTTCTTTAAAAGCCAATGCCTCTCACTGAGAATTCATAAACTGAATAAATATTTTCTACATGCAGATATTAAAGCTTGGTGCTTTTTCAATTAAAGAGAAAATAAATCACAGACTCTGGAGCAACATCTCTTTAACAAAGATAAAATTATACACAGACACAAATTTTTGTATATTGAGATTGGTTAGAAAAATACCTTATATACAAATATATGTATAGTGGGGGTATGTACTTCTTTGCTGAAAATGTACTTACTTTCAATATGATTTGCAACCATTATTCAATGCAGCAGATGTTTAAATAGTGCAGTTTCTTCTGTTTCTAAGGATCTGTAAATCTCTTCAAAGTGCATAAATTTATTTATGTAAATAAAAAGGTAAATTTAATAACAAAGCTCTTGCAAGTGTGTGTGTGTGCATATGATTTGGAGTTTTAATGTAACTTTAAAAATTTTCCCCTTACATCGCTACAATGTGGCATATTATAGTTATGTCCAGCATTGGTGCATCATGTTGCAAACATGTAGTATGATGTCCCACCCCATCACTGAACAAAATGAAATTGCCAGAGTATCACATTAAGTTTGGAAAGAGATTCAAAATCATCAACTGTAAGCTTACACACAAGATACTATTTAAATGAATTCTTAATACAAAGGAAAGATATTTTCTGTACTATTTACTCATGTGTATTGTAGTGACAAAAAAAGTTTTATATAAATGTAAAATTCTTTGTACATCTAAGTGTGAATTTTTTTGTTGCAATACAGAACAAGAATATACTTATGTTGGGAATGCATGCATGTTCCAAGATTTTCTTTGGAAAGTTCAAGAATTTTTTCCACAGTAAAACAATTTGGATTTAAAATGTATAGTAAATGATAGGAAACTGGTTAATATAATACTAATTTCAGCAAATTAACGCATGCATACTAAAATTAAACTTCCTTCAACTTAAGTTTTTCACTTGATTCTGTATTACTAATATTACAGAACATCATTGGGGTTTCATCAAAATAAAGAAAGTTTAATGGGGAAGAAATGGAGGCCTCCTGAAGATGACCCGAGAAAACAACTTTTGTTCTTGCAAAATAATTGCAGCTCTCTAACTGTGCCATTTTTCTCAACATGTACACTATCTTATAAGATTGCATTTTATAAATATATATCTCTCTCTTACTATCCCTGCCCAATTTCTTTTTTCTGTATACAATTAAAACTACTAGAATAGCCAGTGTAATTCTGTACAAAAATAAGCCAACTTCAGTACTGAACTTACACAACACTGTACCTTTTCATAGGAGCCATAGGGTTTGAGTCCTGTGCTTGACTAATAAGGGTATGTGAGAAAGCTTGCCCATAGCTTCTCATGGGTTGCTGGTTCTTTCCAGGCCCCCCCCCCCTACGTACTTCCTTTGCCATTTATACTGGCCACCATGTATAGCCTATCTTGTGCTGAAAAATGGAGTTAAACCTACAATAACAACAACAACCTTTTCATAAACAAGATAAAGAATGAAAAAAAAAAACAACTGAATCAGTATACCAAAAAATCATCATAACTGGAAAGGCAAAAGATCAACCATATCTTATCAACTATATAATGCAAAAGTGAATTTTTCCACAATGACTCAATTTTTTAGATCACATCAGTTTTAAGCAAGAGCAAGATTGTGCTGCCGATTTATGGCAGGTTGTAAATCAATGAAGATTTTTCAAAGGGCTTGTATACTGTTTTTTTTTCTTCACTTTATTATTTTCTGTCTCGGACTGTTACTGCAATTAATAAAACTGTATAAGAATTATTTTTAAATTACTTAACAGACATCCTGGTCCAACCAAACCATTTTACCACCCAAACTTGTTAAGAGTTAACTTTATCTAAGTAGCATATTTGTAATGATCACATAATTCCTAACTGCACCACAACACCTGTTGACTTAGCACTGTAACCTGCCACATCATGTCTAAAGCAAGACATCATGTACTAAAGTAAGACAAAATGTGTTAACAGATAGAAGAAGCAGTTTTACAGATTCATTTACTACCATAAGATTTCCATCACATGGCTCCTTTTATTTCCAATAAATCGTTGCTACAACATGTATTTAATAGTATTTCATTCTAGTTTCATATCAGTCTTATGGAATCAGTGATCAGAGTTTGCAGTTGTGTTCAGAAATAATTTGAAATAAATTATTTAAATCATTCATTGGAATTATTAAAGTGCTCAATGACTAGAATAACAAATTATTTTGGATTATTGAGGACTCATTGAAGGACATACTGGATTCATTGTAATACATCAAGACAGTCAAGACAATTGACATTCATTTGAACATTCCATACTTTTGGACTAGTTATAGAACATTTAGGATTATTGGGATTTAATTCACAATACTGTGTCTTTTGAATTTCTATTTTGCATTCTATGGAAACAAATTATTCTTTGATTTTATTAAACTTGTTGGTTTTACTTCTTTCTGTTACATAGTTTAAGATGATAAAGTCGTAACATCATCCAATTAGAAAGAGTAGCAATAATAAGATTTTCAAAATGGCCACTGTGTTGGCCTTATTGGATGTCAGACTGGCATAATTTTTATTTCCAACCAAATAGACCACATATGATGTCCTCATGTGAAAAATTCCACGTCTATATGACTCATCTCCTTCTATTTCTAAACTGAAGATTCTTGCTTGGTCCCCTGAATAAGCATGGAAAAAATATTGAACATACAGTACTCATTTTCTATGCATATGACTGACTGTCAATATGTAAAGCATGTGACATACAGTAATACTACACTGTAGGCTTAAAACACCATGATCAATGTAAATTTCATTAGATTAAAGCTAATCATAATAAGCACAAACAGTTGATGTCAAAAGCAGTATTCTTATAAAGCATATATACATACAAGATGAGTTATGTATTTTTGAAAATTCTGTATACTCTCCACTTTGGAGGTTTATTCTTTCTACAATAAAGCCATATTAGAGACCATGTAGTAGAACTACACTAGTTACACATTGTGCTAGTCCTGAGTAAATCATTATCATCAATGTAGATTTTAGAAGCTTTTTTCCCAATCAAACAATGCATGCTATAATCAGTGCACTTGCACTCAATCATATTTATACAAGTTTTAATCCAATTAATTAAAACATATGCAGTTATTACAATGAATTAGGTATGTAAATATATAATTTCAAAAGAAGCGGCTTTTATTACAAAAATAGGCATGGCTTTCTCTTACCAGTTTTCATAGTACAGTATATGTATTAAATTTATACCATGCACTAAACTCTGCCTAAAATAAAATCTGGATAAAAAAAAAAATAAGGTTGAAAAATCATTCACCTAACTTTAAATGGTGGCTGAAAATTTTGGTGGTAAAGTGAAATTTCCAACTTCTAGTCTAAACATGCAAGTTATAATTCAAGGCTGACCAGTGTTTCTCTTTAATGGAAAGAACAAGTCTTTTAAAAATATTTTTATTTTTAATTTGTTGAGAGTCCATACTTTCAACTGAAAATTTGTTTCTTCAGTTATTTTTGTTAAGTTCTTGCTGACAACTTCCAAGGGTTTTCCAGATTCTTCCTCCACCAAATATACTGGTCACCATGTATCATGTGCTAAAAACTGGCATTAAGCTTATAAAAACACTATCATTCAAAGCAAGTAAAAGTTTGAACATTTGTTATTCTACCTCATGAAAAAATGCATTAATAGAAAATCAGTGAACACTGCCTTTCCTTCAATTGTGTAGCAAAAACAAATGTACAACACATGTACATATATACATGTTTAAAAAGGGGGGGGTAAGGTTTTTGTAAAAGTAAATTCAGGCAACCAAATAATAGCTTAGAAAAAAATACTCTAGATCTGATTGCATAAAAAGAGAACTTATTCTGTTCATTATATTACTGTAAGAAATAAACCAAAACAAAATATCAAAATTACAAATAATAAGTTCCATGACACATCTCCACCCCCATAAAATTAAATGGTCCATTCTTGACTTCTCTTCCATCCTGCAATTTTTCCTTTATTTGATAATCTTCTTTATTTCATATACTGTAAAATCCTGGCGATAGGTATCATTATGTACACATTATAAATAACTGCTTTCTAGTGCACTATGCTATTGATAGCACATACAAAAATTAAGTGCATTCGACTGTCACTAACTAAAAATTTACATGTTTATTATCCAGATTTGACAGTTTATGTTGATCTAGTTTTGCATGAGGATCAGTAAAATCAGGATATACAACGTTTATTCTATGTGAGATTTAAAAAAAAATGACAGAAGGCCTTATCTGCCAGATGTTATGCCATTATAATGGCTGGCCATATTTTATGAGTAAATATGGTAATCTACAAGTAATATCTATAATACTTCCTTTCAAGTCAACTGCAAAGAACATAGACAATAACCTGGCACCATACAATGTGTTGGCAGATCAGAGTTTGTTTCTTTTCTACTTATTACTTCTAACAAACTTCATAGACCCTGCTCTGTCTGTATTGCTGTACTGTAAAAATATCAAACAACAAAAAAAAATCTGTATAAATTCAAAGTAACATTTTTATGAATAATTTTCTTCTGCCAGCTTCAAGTCACTTTCAATTGATGTTTGCATGAATTTTAAGTTATGATTATTTCAAAGGCTGTTATCCAATAATTTAAACATTTAGGTGGCATAAAAGTTTGCCAACATTTCTTCATGATCTATATTACATTCAATCTTTTTATATTTGAATTTTAGGATAATATTTCATTATGAAAAACAATTTATATTTCAATACATCTTTTTATAGAAAAAGAATAGCTCAACAGAAGTGTAACAAATGCACCATTAAAAAAAACCCAAGGAAACATATATAAAGCTTAAATAGTCATATTATTATCCCAAACATTATTTGTTAATGAGACATTAATTTTCATCCATAATCAAATTTATCCAACATTTACAACACCTAATTTTTGTGTACAATACACTGATTACAACTGCAATCAACAGTCATACAAATATTTCAAATTTAGACCATAGTGAAATCCAATATTTTGTTCACAAAATTAAATAAACATAAAGAATATTGATAAATTGATAAAATTATGCTACAGACAGGTTGTAATTCAGCAGAATAGCCCAACACTGCTGGGAATGAGAATACAGCAATCTCCAGTGAACCTATTGATCAGGTATCTGCAGACCCAATAAACTGCTTAACAAGCTTTCTCACTGTCCCATGTCAAGAATCCTAGCATTCCATAAGAGCTTATAAGATGAATTTTACAAACTTGCAGGGTGAGAAAAAATAAAAATGCATCATTAAAGTAATATTGAAAAAGAGTTTGTTCTTATGAGTGAAAAACTGACTGACCTTACCTGTCTTTCTTTGTCCCATGTAAGAAACAGACTACTCAGGTATATAACTTTAACTGCCTATTACCTGGAAAATTTGGTATTGCCATAGCAACAGTGACAATGTTCAATGGAAGCATGCATAAATAATTCTATGTTGCTATAACAATGGTCCAGCTAAGACAGGTATGAACAATGAAATTAACAAAAATCAATCCCATATACAAAATAGCTCAATTCTCATCTATAATGGTTGTTTTTAGGCAAAGGCAAAGAGTTTTTGTATGGGACAATAAATATGTGCATTATATAAAAGTCGGCTTTGCCAACCTGAATGTTGTGTATTCTAATGATTTTGCAAATAGTCATTCTCCCTGACTCTAAGCTGGTGACAAAACCTCTTTCAACAAATAAATATTGGCTCATGACAGCTTGCAGTTCAAAAAGAAGCAAAACTTGCAAAAACTCCAATCTTATTCAAAAGCAAGCAAAACAACAATCTCTATTAGGTAATCATCCATTTTTATTCAGCAATTCTTTCTGTCTTTGTAGCAATGAAAATTATGATTACTGGGTTCAAAAATACATGTATCTTATTTTCAGCATAGGACAAATATAATATCTGCTGGGCAAATAAAATGTAATCTCAGTTGCAAGAAAAAACAACATATGAAAAGGCCATTTTATCAAAACTCATTTCTAAGCAGGTTGGAAATTTTTTTTATTTTTACATTCTTTGACTGGTCGTATTTCATTCAAAAGATGAGATTTTGTACTCCTATTTTTGTAATATTTAAATCATGTAATTGTAAACAATTTGTCATAGTAAGATTAAACCAGACAGGAAATTAAAATTAAATCATGCATTACATGTCTGATAAATATTGTCTGGAGATGTCAAATTATTAGATATTTACATCCATTTTTAAACAGTGATACCAGGAAGTATCATCATTTAATTCACAACCCATGACGTGATCTCTCATCAAAATGTCACCTTTAACAAGGAGATGATTTCAGATTTTCCCAACTTTTATTTTTAGATATCTCTCTTTGTACTGTATGTATGTATGTATGTATGTATGTATGTATGTATGTATGTATGTATGTATGTATGTATGTATGTATGTATGTATGTATGTATGTATGTATGTATGTATGTATGTATGTATGTATGTATGTATGTATGTATGTATGTATGTATGTATGTATGTATGTATGTATGTACATACATATGTATGTATGTATGTATGTATGTATGTATGTATGTATGTATGTATGTATGTATGTATGTATGTATGTATGTATGTATGTATGTATGTATGTATGTATGTATGTATGTATGTATGTGTGTGTGTATGTATGTATGTATGTATATGTGTGTGTGTGTATGTATGTATGTATGTATGTATGTATGTATGTATGTATGTATGTATGCATGCATGCATGCATGTATGTATGTATGTATGTATGTATGTATGTATGTATGTATGTATGTATGTATGTATGTATGTATGTATGTATGCTTGTGTGTGTGTGTGCATTGTGTGTAATTATGATTTTTAATGAAGCTTTAATAATACTTCAGTCATATAGATATGATGTCTGCAGTTTGCAGTTTGTAGTAATGTCTAGCACTCAGGGGTATCATGCCTCAGACATGTAACATGATGTCTCACCCAGTCACATTATCCTGACACCAGGCCAACAAGTCCTAATACTAACCTCCTAATACTGAGTGTCAAGCAAGGCAGCTGTTAGTACCATTTTTGTAAGTTTTTGGTATGACTCAACCGAGGATCAAACCCACTACCTCTTGCATCAGAGGCTGATGCTCTAACCACTAGGCCACTGGAGCAGTATGTATTTTGTATGTATTATGTATGTATGTATGTATATATGTATGTATGTATGTATGTATGTATGTATGTATGTATGTATGTATGTATGTATGTATGTATGTATGCATGTATGTATGCATGTATATATGCATGTATGTATGTATGTATGTATGTATGTATGTATGTATGTATGTATGTATGTATGTATGTATGTATGTATGTATGTATGTATGTATGTATGTATGTATGTATGTATGTATGTATGTATGTATGTATGTATGTATGTATGTATGTATGTATGTATGTATGCATGTATCCATCATCAACTTCACCTATGTAATCTGACTTTTCAGACATATTTTCAAAATTTGCAATAACTTAAAATAGGATGCAGACATCATGCAACTTTCTTATAAAGCAATTATAAATAAAAGTTGAAAATTAAAAAGACAATAAGCCGCTTAAATATTTTAAACACTCAGCATGTAAGAAGTAATATACATACTCCAATATTGAAGTTTTTCCTAAATATAATCCAGTTCATTATGCTTAAATATCACAAATATTAGAAAAATACTGGTTTCATTGTGAAAATGCAAAAGTTCTCATCATTCCATGTCAGATGCTTGATTGTGCCTGTAACATTAAGTTTACCTTTTGCAAAAAACACTAGAATTTTACAAAAAAACCCAGCAATAAATGGAAAAAGGATTGCCCTCTAGACAAAGACATTTTTTTAGCTAAAAGTATGTGACTTACCACCACTTTCCTCTCTATATTACATCTCCTATGGAACACTGCAAACAATGTTAAATACTGCTAAAATTGTTAAAAATACTACAAACCTGATATGTTGCACTACTTGATTAGACATGACCTGCAGCTGTACCAAACATAATAAACTGAGGTGAATATGTTAAGATTGGGTTGCTGAACAGCAAATTTCATCAAAATTTCAATTCAGGAGCAAGTTTGGTATGTAATAATAACAATAAAATAATAAAAATTCTTTAACTTTGTAAATACTGGATTTATTTCATTATGTGGGATGCCCTAAATGAAATATATATTTAACTTGTGACTTTATGGCACCCATTTAAAAAAACAAACGGTTTTTGTAATACACATTGAAATATAGCGATATAAAAGTAATAAAAGAAAATACCCCCATATTTATGTCTCATAATTTGCTACTGATCAGGGTATGCAGCATGGTGAAAATGAACAGTACACACCCAGATCTGTCACAGCTTAATGTGAGACACAATTGGGTTATGAAATATATCAAAATCTACCTGGACAAATGGAATAATACCAGACTTTATTAATCACACTTTAAAATCTAATTTGCATGATCATTAACATAAGCAATATGTCTGAGCTGCTTTATTTGAAAACAGTCCGTTGAAATGATATTTCATGAACTGGTCAATTTAAGCTGACCTGACATTTCTATTTTTTTTTTATATCAACTTAAGCCACACATCCTCTTGCAATACATATCAAATGTGATCACTCTGCTAAAGTGTTGAACATGGAGTTCAGGTTGCAAGGGCACATGTAACTGCTGGACAGACAAACTTGTGGATAAAATTGTTGACCTTGTCAGAATAAGAAATATACATAGTCTGCAGTGTTCAAATGTTTGCTTGTGTGCTGGAGAAAGAATGAATGTGTGTGTGTCTGTGTGTGTGTGTGTGTGTGTGTGAGAGAGAGAGAGAGAGAGAGAGAGAGAGAGAGAGAGAGAGAGAGAGAGAGAGAGAGAGAGAGAGAGAGAGAGAGAGAGGGAGAGAGAGAGGTCAATATTAATTTTTTTTAAAAATAAATCAGAACCCAGAGCATTTATCACTAAAGTCTGCATGAGTTGAATCTCTACACAATTCAGTGTAACAACCACACTATTGTTCAATTAAGATATTTTTTAAAAAAAACATAATTAAATGTCGAACAAAGTTCATACTATCACTATTGTTCAGACAGAAAACTGCCTCTATCAGTTATTATTACAGAAAATATGACCCAAATAAATATAAAATACTTGAAACTTCCCTCTTCCTTTTTCTATCAGCAGCTGCTAATTTTTATGCAAAAACACTTTATAAATAAACTTTTGTTCTCTTCATAATGTAGACAGTGAAAACTTATGTATAACTAGATGATGTACTACAGTGGAACCTCTTTTGAAAGACCACCCATTTTGCCAAAACATAATGGTCTCTCATGACAGGTGTTCTTTTATAACAGGTCATAGCACTATATAATCATTAAATCTGTATATTGAGAACCAGGTCTCCCAAGACAGGTTGTCTCTCATAGCAGTGGCCTCTCAAGACAGGTTCTACTTTATATCTGCAACTATGCATGTGTTTTCTGACAGGCTGAATATTAAAACTGGCATATATAAAACAATGATGATATGTGTATCTGAAACTTGGACATGATTATGATATCAGATTCCTCTAGTTAAGTAGATACTCACTTTACCAGCTCTGCTGAAGAATTGTAGCCAACTACAAAGCTTCTATGGTATCATATATCACATATAAAAATGTGGTATCGTATATCACATATAAAAATGTAGTATAATGTATCACATATAAAAATGAAGTATCATGTATCAAATATCAAAATGAAGTATATATCACATATAAAAATTTAGCATTATGTATCACATATAAAAATGTAGTATGGTGTGCTGCATTGCCCTCCCAAGTAATTACTTTCAACCTCAGCCAGCTACTTTAAAACTTTTACTGTACTTGACAAAAAACCAAATTAATTTTATCAATATAAAGCACATGTGTCAAACTCAAGGCCCATGGGCCACATCAGGCCCGGCGGCGTACAATTATATCAGGCCAGAGAGGTCTTGACTGGCGTACAATTATATCCACAGGAGAGAGAATTTTAGGCAAAAATATTTTTTAATGGCCCTTCGATATAAAGTGCAAATCAAATTCCCTAATTAGCAGCCTTGCCGAACAATAGGCTACCTGATAGCTTTCTTGCTTCTATCAGAATAATTGAAAATAAAAGTTGTGTAGTGAGTGGGATGTTCGTTGTTACAGTAACCTAGCAACGTGCAGTTGCTCGTTTTGTCGCATAAGAAATGGATATTACATCACCTTTTCCCACTACGGCTAACGGTAGATGCACAATATTTTTTTTTAAAATCAAAGCAAGCCATAAAAATGGCCAAGAGAAAAGTTGATTCTGAAAAAAGAGCCTTTCAAAGCCATTGGAAAGCTGAATATATGTTTACTGATATTGGCGGTAAACCTGTGTGTCTAATTTGTGGAGATAATGTGGCTGTGATCAAGGAATATAATCTGAGACAGCACTACGAGACTAAACATCAAGACAAGTTAAAAAGCTTGAATGCAGAGCAGAAGCTACAGAAGGTAAAAGAATTGAAGAGGAATCTAACATCACAGCAGACGTTTTTCACCAAAGCAAAATCACAAACTGAAGCTGCTGTGAAAGCAAGTTTTATTGTGGCGGAGGAGATCGAAAAATCAGGCCGACCATTTTCAGAAGGAGAGTTTCTGAAGCGCTGCATGATAAAAGTGTGTGTCGTCTTGTGTTCCGACAAAAAGCAGAATTTTGCAAATGTAAGCCTTAGCAGAAATACGGTTGCTGATCGGGTTTGTGAGATGGCCACTGATGTGAAAACACAGCTGACGATAAGGGCAAAGACTTTGTTGCATTCTCCCTTGCTATCAATGAAAGTAATGACACGACTGACACTGCACAGCTCACCATCTTCATCTGTGGAGTGGACTCCAATTTGAATGTTACAGAAGAAATATTGGACATGAAATACATGCATGGGACAACGACAGGAAAGACATTTTTGACAACGTATGTGAAAGTTTAACCAACATGAACCTGCCTTGGGACAAACTTGTTGCACTTACAACAGATGGAGCACAGGCGATATGCGGTGAAAAAAAGTGGACTAGTTGGAAGGATGCGGTTAAAGATGCAGGAGAACTGTACCGGTGAATTGATAGCATATCACTGCATCATACCCTAAGGATCGCTGTGTTGTAAAATCCTCAACATGGAAGGTGTAATGAGCACTGTAACACAAACCGTCAACTTTAACAGAGCTAAAAGATTAAATCACAGCCAATTTCAGTCTTTTTTGCAGGAAATAAACTCAGAGTTCAGTGACATGCCTTATCATACAGAGGTGGGGTGGCTAAGTCAGGGAAAAGTTCTTAGTAGATTTTTCCAGCTGGAAAAAAAATTGGAAATGTGAGTTGGCTTTCTTGCTGACATAACCACTCATCTCAACGACTTGAACCTGCAGCTTCAGGGAGGGGACCACTTGATCACTGATATGCATGATGCAGTGAAGGCATTTCAAGTGAAGTTGCGCCTATGGGAGACACAAATGCACCATAGCAATTTGTCTCACTTTTCTTGTTGCCAAGCAATGTTGAACCAAGACAATGCTATGGTGTTTTCCAATGCACACTTTGCTGAAAAACTTAGCTTACTTCGCGATGAGTTCGCACGGCGCTTTAGTGACTTTGAAGCACAGAAAAATAATTTCGAGCTGTTTCATAACCCATTTGCCATAGACATGGAAACTGAACCTGTAAATTTGCAGATGGAGCTAATAGAGATGCAGTGTAATGGGACACTAAAGGCAAAGTACGACACTGTGGGGCCTGCACAGTTCACTCGTTTCATTCCTGAAGAGATGCCCCAGCTTTGTCTACATGCAGCTCGATGCTTGAGCATGTTTGGTAGCACATATCTGTGTGAGCAGCTGTTTTCTGTGATGAAGATTAACAAAACATCACACAGGAGTCGTCTCACTGATGAACACTTGCAGTCCATCATGAGAATCTCAATGACACAGAACATTACTCCCAACAAAAACAAATGAGTAGCCAAGAAAAGACACCAAACATCCAGCTCTGATAAATTGGCATACGAGCGAAAATGGGTATGCCAATGATTTTTTATTATTAAAACTTTTTTCTGTTTTAATTTATATTAATGTTAAAAAAAACGTTTAATTTTCCGCTTATTGAATGTTTATCCTGTTCGGCCCGCAACCTTACTGTGGGATTTGAGTTTTGGTCCGCTGATCGATTGAGTTTGACAACCCTGATATAAAGAGACTGATATTCAATACAACTTTTAACTCTAATTAGCCAGCCATCTATTGCTAATGTGTGTAATTGGTAATGTGTTTGTGTGTGTGTGTGTGTGTGTGTGATTTCGATTTTTAACATAGCTTTAACAATTTTTTTCAGTCATATCACTATGATGTCTGCAGTGAGGCAGTTTATACTGATGTCTAACACTGGGGCATCATGCTGCAGACATGTAGCATGATGTCCCACCAGTCGCATTATCCTGATACCAGGCCCACCAGTCCTAACACTAACCTCTTAATACTGAGCACCTATCAAGGCAGCTGTTAATACCATTTTTTGTCTTTGGTAAGACTTGGCCAGGGTTCAAACATGCAACTTCCTGCATCAGCATATATTGTATATATTGTATTTAACCCATGTATCAAATCGTATTCAACTGATTGTTTTACTCTAATCTGCCTAAACAAAATGTGCACAGGCGAATCTGGATTTATTGTTCAAATGAAATCGTACCATATTTTTATCCAGTGAAAAGCTCAAGATCAACAGTAAGTTTATCTCAATTTAGAAAACTTTATTTAATGCACCAATCTTATTATATCAGAAGAACTGTCAAATGATCAAATACCAATGCATTGTGTGATATAAGATATTAATCTATGGGTTCATAGCTGAGTGTTGTGTGTGATTTGGATTTTTAATGCAGCTTTAACAATTTTCTGTCATACATCGATATCATGTATACAATGTAGCAGTCTATAGTGATGTATAGCACTGGGTCATCATTCCGAAGACATGTAGCATGATGTCCCACCCAATCATATTATCCTGACACCAGGTTGACCAGCCCTAATGCTAACCTCTTAATGCTGAGTGCCAAGCGAGGCAGTTGTTAGTACCATCTTTGTATGTTAGTACCATTTTTGTAAGTCATTGGTATGACTCAGCCGGAAATCCGAACCCATAATCTCCTCCCTCATCCAAGGCAGAAGACACCAGAGCAGTCTTAGCTGAATGGATGTAAAACCTGGGAGAATGTGGTAACATGCACAATGTCTTATAAAATTATTATTCTGGAAGTGATTAGATACTTGTACTTGAGCAGAACTTTTAAAAGAAACTTAAATGCAAACATTTATTAAGTGAAAATGGATACTGGAAATCCACCAATCTGCAAATATGATTCAAACTGCACCTCTCCATGTGAAAATTTTCAAATATTTTTGCTTGTATGCCTCTAGACCTATACAAGCCAGTGGGACCCATCCTAAGATCTGGTTCATGAGGAAGTTCAATTCCTTGTTAAATGAAGTCCTGAAATGGAATGAGCTCTGACATCTTGAAGCTGGATAAGAGACCTAACTGAGTTACTATGACCCATTAAACACAAAGATCCTGACTGGGACTCAGAACCTGAACATTGTGGATTAGCCTGTCATCCAAATACTTGAAAACCTAAGGGTTCCTGAAGGAACTACTTTTTTCTCATATATATATATATATATATATATATATATGGGCGTGATAGATGTCAAAAGAGCTGTAGCTATCTTGATCCACAGAGAAAAAGCATCATCATCTGGACTGACTGATGACTGGACATTGACCAGTGTTCAGTTCCCAGTCACCATACACTGACCAGTTAATGGACCTGTGCCCAGGAGGACAACATATATATGCCAAAGCCACTAATTAAGGTGTGGTACTGGTCATCCCACTCAGGTGGGCATAACATGATACCTCAGAAGTAATAACTCACCCTTTGTGGCATGATACCCTGGGAGTGAGATAGTTGGTAAACTTCCTTCCTCATAGAACACAACAACACAGTAATGTGAACATGGGGTGTGTTCGACTTCCATATCCAGTCTGTGGGCCTTATATTTGACATGCCTGCCTTAAAAAGCAATAACTCTAAACACCCAAATACCTTATACAACAGAATTCTGATCATCTATACAGCAGAACTCTGATCATCCAAACACCATATACAGCAGAACTCTGATCATCCAAACACCATATACAGCAGAACTCTCATCATTCAATACCATTCACAACTGAGTTCTGATCATCCAAATGTCAGCAGAGTTCTGATCATCCAAATGTCAGCAGAGTTCTGATCATCCAATACAGCAAAGTTTTGATCCTCCAACCACTTTATACAGCTGAGCTCTAAATCGCCAAGTACTTTAAACATAAAACTCATCACTCATATATCTTACAAAAAACTTGGATCATATAAAGTATGTTTTGGGGACATAATTGTACCACTGGCTTGCATCTAGTGAAAAATATTGACAAGAATTCTGCAGAATATTCTACAATGACGCATATTCCAAGAAAACCCAAAAGTCCCTGGAGTGTGAAAAAATTAGGTCACTGTGATCTCTCTTTGTCTGTTATTAAACTGTACCCTTAACAATAAATACATCCAGCAAGCTGCATGACTGTACATACTACAGTTTCAGAAAAATTGAGCTAAATACATGTACAAATGTGTCAGACAAACTAAATACAAAAGCTTAACAGGATATCTAGACCAATAAGAATGATAATGCCATTGAAAAATTGATCCCTATATATGACAATACTTTGAAGACAAGACAAACATTGAGCCTCTAATAACTGATGCTATCAAACATGCTCAATACAAAAAGAAAAGAGTTTTCTAAATATAAAAGAAAAACAAATGAGGGTTTGATGTAATTATTGTATTATATCCACAATAACAGAATACACTCTACTGTGAGAGGGTATAACTCAATCCTACTTGTCCAGTTTTCAAGCACACAGGGTAAAAGTGATCTTATTGTTGTACCAATATCTTATTAAAAAAGTGTAATTCCATGATTAATAACAACAAAAACAACCTTTAGTCTCAAAGCTACATGGCTGCAGATAAAAATATATCTTTAAAAACAATTATATAAGAAACAATATTTAAGTTTTCTGTTATATATTATAGCTAACTTCTCAGTACTGCTTGAAATTCATATTTAAATTTATGGAAAATGAAAATGTACTGCATCATAAACACAAGTAACCATCTAAACAATGCATAATGATTTATATCATGTATGTATTCAGCTGCCATTATCTTAACAACCATTCTATAAAATAGATGAAACAAGACATTTCAATAAAATAACATCAAGACATTTTTACTGTCAACAAGATAAGCTACAACCTACAGTGTGCTGACATGATTATCTGGATGAAAAATACAGCTTTTTGTGAAGTAGCCACCTGATATATTAATATGAATACATCAATTTGTCATCATGCTTACTTAATCACATTGCGCAATCTCTGCAATCCTTAGCTTGTCTGGTGAGCCTTGTAGATGTAACGAAATTGCCTTTATTAACCTTTATCAACGAAATTGCCTTTATTAACCTTTATCAACGTATGCAAAAGAAATATCTTGCCACAACAATGGCAGTCCTTATTATTTCCATAGTTCCCCACCCAGTTTGTTTCAATCAAACTTGCCTAGCATATACATGTACATATGAGAGCTAAATTGTCATACCATGTACTTATCAATTATCATTGTGTTGAATTACAAATTTTATACACATATCAGTATTTCTCAACAATCTACACTCTGTCATGAGTTTCAAACACTGTTTAAACATGAATGTTAAAAAAACAGTGAAAACCTTGAATTTATGTATAAATTTGAATAAATATGACAATATATTTAAGTTACCTCAACTTCAACTGCTTTTAACATGTTGTCACATGACAAAGTATCAATTGACATACTGTACTAACTGTAATCAGTCAAGTTTGTGATAAGTATGAAACATTTTTAAAAACATGCTAATTTTGAAAACTGGTTAAAACAGGCCACTGCTCCTAATAAACTTGATACTAAATACAACTGTTTATCTTTGAAGATTTCAGATCTATAATGGGGGTAGGGGTGGAGTAAATAACTATTTGAAATCGAGGGCTTATTCTGAATATCTTCTTTGGCTTCAATGTACCAATTATCCTCACACACACACACACACACAGAGAGAGAGAGAGAGAGAGAGAGAGAGAGAGAGTGAGAGAGTGAGAGAGAGAGAGAGAGAGAGAGAGAGAGAGAGAGAGAGAGAGAGAGAGAGGGAGAGAGAGAGAAAGAGGAATTTCACATTGTATATACAGTTAAACTTCAATTACAGGTAAGCAGTCACATCAGAATAGAATGAGGTTACAGTCTCCTCCTTCGACATCAACTGCCTAATGGGGGGGTAATATTTTTCATTAAATTGGTTTATGTTTTCTTGAAAATGTGGTTATTCAAAACAGGTGACTTTAATTTAGTAACCCTTAAGGCAGTTTAACTCTATATGCTATTCCCTTATTATAATACTGTCCATGGATGCCCTAGGGTACATCATCTTATATATAGTGAGACCTCATTACATATAATGAAATACATGATACCTGAAGGCTCAAAATTGAGATTCCCATGAACCTACAGGATCTCAAAATACAAACTGTACCGATCCTGCCTAATTTTCATTGCTCCTGACTGCCCCAGTGGCCTAGTGGTAGAGTGTCTGCCTCAGATGCAAAAGGTCAGGGTTCAAACCCCATCAGAGTCATACCATAGACTTTCAAAACTGGTACTTACAGCTGCCTCGTTTGTCACTCAGCATTAGGAGGTTAATGTTAGGACTGGTTAGCCTGGTGTCAGGATAATGTGATTGGGTGGGACATCATGCTACCATGTCCACCACATGATGCCCCAGTGCTAAACATCACAATCGACTGTCACACTGCAGACATTGTAGCAATATGACTGAAAAATTGTTAAAGTTACATTGAAAATCTAAATCTCACACACACACATATTGCTGCTACATAGTATTCCACTTTAAAGTGGGACTGCCTTATAAGATATATGTGATACAGTATTCTCATTATAAAGCTATCTATGGAGCCATAGGTATTCCACTTTATGTGGACTGCCTTATAATGAAGAAAATACAGTTTTCCCTCATTTTCATCTGATCCATAGTAATCCACTGCCTTATAATTATATATATAATTCTGTACTCCTTTATTACATGTATATAGTAAAAACAAATTAAAAAATAAAATCAAAACTTGTTTGGTATCTGAGATAATTACATACCTCCTGGAAGTATCTCAGCAAGTAATCTAAAAATGTATGGAACTGAATATGAATGCATGCCTCATGGTAGTATCTCAACAAGAAGTATAAAAAGATATGAAACTGAATATGAATATATAGTATGAATGCATGCCTCATTGAAGTATCTCAGCAAGTAGCATAAAAAAGTATGAATTTATGCCTCATGGTAGTATCTCAAGAAGAAGTATAAAAAGATATGAAACAGAATATGAATACATGTCATATGGTATGAATGCATGCCTCATTGAAGTATCTCAGCAAGTAGTATAAAAAAGTATGAATGCATGCCTCATTGAAGTATCTCAGCAAGTAGTATAAAAAAGTATGAATGCATGCCTCATTGAAGTATCTCAGCAAGTAGTATAAAAAAGTATGAATGCATGCCACATTGAAGTATCTCAGCAAGTAGTATAAAAAAGTATGAATGCATGCTTCATGGTAGTATCTCAACAAGAAGTATAAAAAGATATGAAACAGAATATGAATACATGTCATATGGTATGAATGGATGCCTCATTGAATTATCTCAGCAAGTAGCATAAAAAAGTATGAATTTATGCCTCATGGTAGTATCTCAAGAAGAAGTATAAAAAGATATGAAACAGAATATGAATACATGTCATATGGTATGAATGCATGCCTCATTGAAGTATCTCAGCAAGTAGTATAAAAAAGTATGAATGCATGCCTCATTGAAGTATCTCAGCAAGTAGTATAAAAAAGTATGAATGCATGCCTCATTGAAGTATCTCAGCAAGTAGTATAAAAAAGTATGAATGCATGCCACATTGAAGTATCTCAGCAAGTAGTATAAAAAAGTATGAATGCATGCTTCATGGTAGTATCTCAACAAGTAGTATTAAAATGTATTGAAACTGAATCTGCAGTTTATTCATAAAGCATCAACTTTTAAAAACTTTTTTTAAAATTACATTTCAATATTTATCTATTTTCTTCAAGACAAGTTACCTAACTGTGTATGTGGTTTGCTCAATATGAATTAATATCGTTATTATTTCAACTTTAAAAAAAAAGAAAATCAGATTTGAAAAATGATGTAAGTATCATTTCTAGCAGAAATCCACATGCTAAATATATATATTTTTGCTTAACCTCCCTCACCTTTTTCAATTAATCCACAAAGAGGGAAAAACTCAAGTCAGTTCTGAATCTATGAAACCTGATACTAAGTAACAAATTTGGACTAGTCACTCTAATTTTATGGAACAGGACAAGATTGTATTAACATTTAAATCACCCCCAGACAGATTTGAAAATTTAATCTGCTGATTTTTGACCCTTAGTTCCAAGTCTTGTGTTGGCACGACTCTGCTACTATAGTAATCAGCCCATTTAATCACCTGTATTTTTATCTTGCTTTGTGACCAGTCAGAATTTTATCTAATACTACAAAATGATTTGCCCAGTGAACAATTTTGACCTATGCATGCCAGTCAATTTGCCCAGTTTGGTTGCTGAACTATAAATACAGACAGGACAATATTATTTTACACCAAAAAGTTCAACACCCCATGGTTAACTTGGCTAATGTTTATTTTCAGAGTATTGTGTATTATGGTTTCTACTAGTTACCAATAAATACCCACTTTACCTGGTCTGATAAATAAGTCTATAGTTGTAAACTGTGAGCTTAGCAAATATATCTATATATTTTCTCATAATTGGTCCAAAATTAGGCTCAAAGCCAGTGAACATGAAAAGACGAAAAATGCATATTAGAACTGGTC